>NW_026531186.1:0-72900 GCF_020745825.1 Agelaius phoeniceus | reverse complement strand
GAGTGGCCAGAAATGGAGGCCATTTTCCATGGGGAAAACGAAGTCATTGGCCCAGGCTCTGGGTGTCAGATGACAGGTGGCATCTGGGGCTGTAAGGACTTGCAGGGTCCTAGTTGCTGGCAGCTTTCGTTCTGGAAGGATCCAGCACAGTTTGTAGATTCCTGGCTTGGCACTGCCCTGCCTGCCAGGCAGAGTGGCCAGAAATGAAGGCCATTTTCCATGGGAAAAACGAAGTCCTTTCCCCAGGGTCTCAGGAATATGTTCAAGGTGGCGTTTGAGGCTCTAAGTACTTCCAGGGCCCTAGTTGCTGCCAGCTTTTCTTTTGGAAAAATCCAGCAACGATTGCATCATTCTAGCTAGGCTCCCACTTTCTGCCAGGGTGAGTGGCTGCCAAGGGAGGCCATTTGCCATGGGAAAAAGAAGTCCTTTCCCCAGGGTCTGGGTGTCAGATGAAAGGTGGCCTTTGGGGTTCTGAGGACTTGTAGGGTAGTACTTACTGGCTAGAGTAGAGGAAATGGATTCTATTTGAATATCTGTCCCACAGGTCCTGGTTGTCCTTGATGGGCTGCAGCTGTGAGCATTGAAGAGAACTGGGATAAAAGGGGGCGGCGTAGCCATTCAGGGAGAGCCTTGAAGGAGCCCTGAACTGGGAAAGAACAGCATGCAGAAGAAAGCGTCTGTGCTGTGAAGATCTGCAGCCATAAGAACACACCGAGGAGGTATGGACTTTAGCAATCTGAGAACAGCATGATGGGACTCTAGAGAAATAGAACAACAACAAGTGGCAGCTTTCGATTTGGAGCAATCCAGCAAAGCTTGCAAATTTCTTGCTGGGCACCACCCTCTTGGTCAGGGCGAGTGGCCAGAAATGGAGGCCATTTTCCATGGGGAAAACGAAGTCATTGGCCCAGGCTCTGGGTGTCAGATGACTGGTGGCATCTGGGGCTGTAAGGACTTGCAGGGTCCTAGTTGCTGGCAGCTTTCGTTCTGGAAGGATCCAGCAGAGTTTGTAGATTCCTGGCTTGGCACTGCCCTGCCTGCCAGGCCAAGTGGCCAGAAATGAAGGCCATTTTCCATGGGAAAAACGAAGTCCTTTCCCAGGGTCTCAGTAATATGTTCAAGGTGGCGTTTGAGGCTCTAAGTACTTCCAGGGCCCTAGTTGCTGCCAGCTTTTCTTTTGGAAAAATCCAGCAACGATTGCATCATTCTAGCTAGGCTCCCACTTTCTGCCAGGGTGAGTGGCTGCCAAGGGAGGCCATTTGCCATGGGAAAAAGAAGTCCTTTCCCCAGGGTCTGGGTGTCAGATGAAAGGTGGCCTTTGGGGTTCTGAGGACTTGTAGGGTAGTACTTACTGGCTAGAGTAGAGGAAATGGATTCTATTTGAATATCTGTCTAGAGGCTTTGCCCCACAGGTCCTGGTTGTCCTTGATGGGCTGCAGCTGTGAGCATTGAAGAGAACTGGGATAAAAGGGGGCGGCGTAGCCATTCAGGGAGAGCCTTGAAGGAGCCCTGAACTGGGAAAGAACAGCATGCAGAAGAAAGCGTCTGTGCTGTGAAGATCTGCAGCCATAAGAACACACCGAGGAGGTATGGACTTTAGCAATCTGAGAACAGCATGATGGGACTCTAGAGAAATAGAACAACAACAAGTGGCAGCTTTCGATTTGGAGCAATCCAGCAAAGCTTGCAAATTTCTTGCTGGGCACCACCCTCTTGGTCAGGGCGAGTGGCCAGAAATGGAGGCCATTTTCCATGGGGAAAACGAAGTCATTGGCCCAGGCTCTGGGTGTCAGATGACAGGTGGCATCTGGGGCTCTAAGGACTTGCAGGGTCCTAGTTGCTGGCAGCTTTCGTTCTGGAAGGATCCAGCACAGTTTGTAGATTCCTGGCTTGGCACTGCCCTGCCTGCCAGGCAGAGTGGCCACAAATGAAGGCCATTTTCCATGGGAAAAACGAAGTCCTTTCCCCAGGGTCTCAGGAATATGTTCAAGGTGGCGTTTGAGGCTCTAAGTACTTCCAGGGCCCTAGTTGCTGCCAGCTTTTCTTTTGGAAAAATCCAGCAACGATTGCATCATTCTAGCTAGGCTCCCACTTTCTGCCAGGGTGAGTGGCTGCCAAGGGAGGCCATTTGCCATGGGAAAAAGAAGTCCTTTCCCCAGGGTCTGGGTGTCAGATGAAAGGTGGCCTTTGGGGTTCTGAGGACTTGTAGGGTAGTACTTACTGGCTAGAGTAGAGGAAATGGATTCTATTTGAATATCTGTCTAGAGGCTTTGCCCCACAGGTCCTGGTTGTCCTTGATGGGCTGCAGCTGTGAGCATTGAAGAGAACTGGGATAAAAGGGGGCGGCGTAGCCATTCAGGGAGAGCCTTGAAGGAGCCCTGAACTGGGAAAGAACAGCATGCAGAAGAAAGCGTCTGTGCTGTGAAGATCTGCAGCCATAAGAACACACCGAGGAGGTATGGACTTTAGCAATCTGAGAACAGCATGATGGGACTCTAGAGAAATAGAACAACAACAAGTGGCAGCTTTCGATTTGGAGCAATCCAGCAAAGCTTGCAAATTTCTTGCTGGGCACCACCCTCTTGGTCAGGGCGAGTGGCCAGAAATGGAGGCCATTTTCCATGGGGAAAACGAAGTCATTGGCCCAGGCTCTGGGTGTCAGATGACAGGTGGCATCTGGGGCTCTAAGGACTTGCAGGGTCCTAGTTGCTGGCAGCTTTCGTTCTGGAAGGATCCAGCACAGTTTGTAGATTCCTGGCTTGGCACTGCCCTGCCTGCCAGGCAGAGTGGCCACAAATGAAGGCCATTTTCCATGGGAAAAACGAAGTCCTTTCCCCAGGGTCTCAGTAATATGTTCAAGGTGGCGTTTGAGGCTCTAAGTACTTGCAGGGCCCTAGTTGCTGCCAGCTTTTCTTTTGGAAAAATCCAGCAACGATTGCATCATTCTAGCTAGGCTCCCACTTTCTGCCAGGGTGAGTGGCTGCCAAGGGAGGCCATTTGCCATGGGAAAAAGAAGTCCTTTCCCCAGGGTCTGGGTGTCAGATGAAAGGTGGCCTTTGGGGTTCTGAGGACTTGTAGGGTAGTACTTACTGGCTAGAGTAGAGGAAATGGATTCTATTTGAATATCTGTCTAGAGGCTTTGCCCCACAGGTCCTGGTTGTCCTTGATGGGCTGCAGCTGTGAGCATTGAAGAGAACTGGGATAAAAGGGGGCGGCGTAGCCATTCAGGGAGAGCCTTGAAGGAGCCCTGAACTGGGAAAGAACAGCATGCAGAAGAAAGCGTCTGTGCTGTGAAGATCTGCAGCCATAAGAACACACCGAGGAGGTATGGACTTTAGCAATCTGAGAACAGCATGATGGGACTCTAGAGAAATAGAACAACAACAAGTGGCAGCTTTCGATTTGGAGCAATCCAGCAAAGCTTGCAAATTTCTTGCTGGGCACCACCCTCTTGGTCAGGGCGAGTGGCCAGAAATGGAGGCCATTTTCCATGGGGAAAACGAAGTCATTGGCCCAGGCTCTGGGTGTCAGATGACAGGTGGCATCTGGGGCTCTAAGGACTTGCAGGGTCCTAGTTGCTGGCAGCTTTCGTTCTGGAAGGATCCAGCACAGTTTGTAGATTCCTGGCTTGGCACTGCCCTGCCTGCCAGGCAGAGTGGCCACAAATGAAGGCCATTTTCCATGGGAAAAACGAAGTCCTTTCCCCAGGGTCTCAGGAATATGTTCAAGGTGGCGTTTGAGGCTCTAAGTACTTCCAGGGCCCTAGTTGCTGGCAGCTTTTCTTTTGGAAAAATCCAGCAACGATTGCATCATTCTAGCTAGGCTCCCACTTTCTGCCAGGGTGAGTGGCTGCCAAGGGAGGCCATTTGCCATGGGAAAAAGAAGTCCTTTCCCCAGGGTCTGGGTGTCAGATGAAAGGTGGCCTTTGGGGTTCTGAGGACTTGTAGGGTAGTACTTACTGGCTAGAGTAGAGGAAATGGATTCTATTTGAATATCTGTCCCACAGGTCCTGGTTGTCCTTGATGGGCTGCAGCTGTGAGCATTGAAGAGAACTGGGATAAAAGGGGGCGGCGTAGCCATTCAGGGAGAGCCTTGAAGGAGCCCTGAACTGGGAAAGAACAGCATGCAGAAGAAAGCGTCTGTGCTGTGAAGATCTGCAGCCATAAGAACACACCGAGGAGGTATGGACTTTAGCAATCTGAGAACAGCATGATGGGACTCTAGAGAAATAGAACAACAACAAGTGGCAGCTTTCGATTTGGAGCAATCCAGCAAAGCTTGCAAATTTCTTGCTGGGCACCACCCTCTTGGTCAGGGCGAGTGGCCAGAAATGGAGGCCATTTTCCATGGGGAAAACGAAGTCATTGGCCCAGGCTCTGGGTGTCAGATGACAGGTGGCATCTGGGGCTCTAAGGACTTGCAGGGTCCTAGTTGCTGGCAGCTTTCGTTCTGGAAGGATCCAGCACAGTTTGTAGATTCCTGGCTTGGCACTGCCCTGCCTGCCAGGCAGAGTGGCCACAAATGAAGGCCATTTTCCATGGGAAAAACGAAGTCCTTTCCCCAGGGTCTCAGTAATATGTTCAAGGTGGCGTTTGAGGCTCTAAGTACTTCCAGGGCCCTAGTTGCTGCCAGCTTTTCTTTTGGAAAAATCCAGCAACGATTGCATCATTCTAGCTAGGCTCCCACTTTCTGCCAGGGTGAGTGGCTGCCAAGGGAGGCCATTTGCCATGGGAAAAAGAAGTCCTTTCCCCAGGGTCTGGGTGTCAGATGAAAGGTGGCCTTTGGGGTTCTGAGGACTTGTAGGGTAGTACTTACTGGCTAGAGTAGAGGAAATGGATTCTATTTGAATATCTGTCTAGAGGCTTTGCCCCACAGGTCCTGGTTGTCCTTGATGGGCTGCAGCTGTGAGCATTGAAGAGAACTGGGATAAAAGGGGGCGGCGTAGCCATTCAGGGAGAGCCTTGAAGGAGCCCTGAACTGGGAAAGAACAGCATGCAGAAGAAAGCGTCTGTGCTGTGAAGATCTGCAGCCATAAGAACACACCGAGGAGGTATGGACTTTAGCAATCTGAGAACAGCATGATGGGACTCTAGAGAAATAGAACAACAACAAGTGGCAGCTTTCGATTTGGAGCAATCCAGCAAAGCTTGCAAATTTCTTGCTGGGCACCACCCTCTTGGTCAGGGCGAGTGGCCAGAAATGGAGGCCATTTTCCATGGGGAAAACGAAGTCATTGGCCCAGGCTCTGGGTGTCAGATGACAGGTGGCATCTGGGGCTGTAAGGACTTGCAGGGTCCTAGTTGCTGGCAGCTTTCGTTCTGGAAGGATCCAGCACAGTTTGTAGATTCCTGGCTTGGCACTGCCCTGCCTGCCAGGCAGAGTGGCCACAAATGAAGGCCATTTTCCATGGGAAAAACGAAGTCCTTTCCCCAGGGTCTCAGGAATATGTTCAAGGTGGCGTTTGAGGCTCTAAGTACTTCCAGGGCCCTAGTTGCTGGCAGCTTTTCTTTTGGAAAAATCCAGCAACGATTGCATCATTCTAGCTAGGCTCCCACTTTCTGCCAGGGTGAGTGGCTGCCAAGGGAGGCCATTTGCCATGGGAAAAAGAAGTCCTTTCCCCAGGGTCTGGGTGTCAGATGAAAGGTGGCCTTTGGGGTTCTGAGGACTTGTAGGGTAGTACTTACTGGCTAGAGTAGAGGAAATGGATTCTATTTGAATATCTGTCCCACAGGTCCTGGTTGTCCTTGATGGGCTGCAGCTGTGAGCATTGAAGAGAACTGGGATAAAAGGGGGCGGCGTAGCCATTCAGGGAGAGCCTTGAAGGAGCCCTGAACTGGGAAAGAACAGCATGCAGAAGAAAGCGTCTGTGCTGTGAAGATCTGCAGCCATAAGAACACACCGAGGAGGTATGGACTTTAGCAATCTGAGAACAGCATGATGGGACTCTAGAGAAATAGAACAACAACAAGTGGCAGCTTTCGATTTGGAGCAATCCAGCAAAGCTTGCAAATTTCTTGCTGGGCACCACCCTCTTGGTCAGGGCGAGTGGCCAGAAATGGAGGCCATTTTCCATGGGGAAAACGAAGTCATTGGCCCAGGCTCTGGGTGTCAGATGACTGGTGGCATCTGGGGCTCTAAGGACTTGCAGGGTCCTAGTTGCTGGCAGCTTTCGTTCTGGAAGGATCCAGCAGAGTTTGTAGATTCCTGGCTTGGCACTGCCCTGCCTGCCAGGCAGAGTGGCCACAAATGAAGGCCATTTTCCATGGGAAAAACGAAGTCCTTTCCCCAGGGTCTCAGGAATATGTTCAAGGTGGCGTTTGAGGCTCTAAGTACTTGCAGGGCCCTAGTTGCTGCCAGCTTTTCTTTTGGAAAAATCCAGCAACGATTGCATCATTCTAGCTAGGCTCCCACTTTCTGCCAGGGTGAGTGGCTGCCAAGGGAGGCCATTTGCCATGGGAAAAAGAAGTCCTTTCCCCAGGGTCTGGGTGTCAGATGAAAGGTGGCCTTTGGGGTTCTGAGGACTTGTAGGGTAGTACTTACTGGCTAGAGTAGAGGAAATGGATTCTATTTGAATATCTGTCCCACAGGTCCTGGTTGTCCTTGATGGGCTGCAGCTGTGAGCATTGAAGAGAACTGGGATAAAAGGGGGCGGCGTAGCCATTCAGGGAGAGCCTTGAAGGAGCCCTGAACTGGGAAAGAACAGCATGCAGAAGAAAGCGTCTGTGCTGTGAAGATCTGCAGCCATAAGAACACACCGAGGAGGTATGGACTTTAGCAATCTGAGAACAGCATGATGGGACTCTAGAGAAATAGAACAACAACAAGTGGCAGCTTTCGATTTGGAGCAATCCAGCAAAGCTTGCAAATTTCTTGCTGGGCACCACCCTCTTGGTCAGGGCGAGTGGCCAGAAATGGAGGCCATTTTCCATGGGGAAAACGAAGTCATTGGCCCAGGCTCTGGGTGTCAGATGACAGGTGGCATCTGGGGCTCTAAGGACTTGCAGGGTCCTAGTTGCTGGCAGCTTTCGTTCTGGAAGGATCCAGCACAGTTTGTAGATTCCTGGCTTGGCACTGCCCTGCCTGCCAGGCCAAGTGGCCAGAAATGAAGGCCATTTTCCATGGGAAAAACGAAGTCCTTTCCCCAGGGTCTCAGTAATATGTTCAAGGTGGCGTTTGAGGCTCTAAGTACTTCCAGGGCCCTAGTTGCTGCCAGCTTTTCTTTTGGAAAAATCCAGCAACGATTGCATCATTCTAGCTAGGCTCCCACTTTCTGCCAGGGTGAGTGGCTGCCAAGGGAGGCCATTTGCCATGGGAAAAAGAAGTCCTTTCCCCAGGGTCTGGGTGTCAGATGAAAGGTGGCCTTTGGGGTTCTGAGGACTTGTAGGGTAGTACTTACTGGCTAGAGTAGAGGAAATGGATTCTATTTGAATATCTGTCTAGAGGCTTTGCCCCACAGGTCCTGGTTGTCCTTGATGGGCTGCAGCTGTGAGCATTGAAGAGAACTGGGATAAAAGGGGGCGGCGTAGCCATTCAGGGAGAGCCTTGAAGGAGCCCTGAACTGGGAAAGAACAGCATGCAGAAGAAAGCGTCTGTGCTGTGAAGATCTGCAGCCATAAGAACACACCGAGGAGGTATGGACTTTAGCAATCTGAGAACAGCATGATGGGACTCTAGAGAAATAGAACAACAACAAGTGGCAGCTTTCGATTTGGAGCAATCCAGCAAAGCTTGCAAATTTCTTGCTGGGCACCACCCTCTTGGTCAGGGCGAGTGGCCAGAAATGGAGGCCATTTTCCATGGGGAAAACGAAGTCATTGGCCCAGGCTCTGGGTGTCAGATGACAGGTGGCATCTGGGGCTCTAAGGACTTGCAGGGTCCTAGTTGCTGGCAGCTTTCGTTCTGGAAGGATCCAGCACAGTTTGTAGATTCCTGGCTTGGCACTGCCCTGCCTGCCAGGCCAAGTGGCCAGAAATGAAGGCCATTTTCCATGGGAAAAACGAAGTCCTTTCCCCAGGGTCTCAGTAATATGTTCAAGGTGGCGTTTGAGGCTCTAAGTACTTCCAGGGCCCTAGTTGCTGCCAGCTTTTCTTTTGGAAAAATCCAGCAACGATTGCATCATTCTAGCTAGGCTCCCACTTTCTGCCAGGGTGAGTGGCTGCCAAGGGAGGCCATTTGCCATGGGAAAAAGAAGTCCTTTCCCCAGGGTCTGGGTGTCAGATGAAAGGTGGCCTTTGGGGTTCTGAGGACTTGTAGGGTAGTACTTACTGGCTAGAGTAGAGGAAATGGATTCTATTTGAATATCTGTCCCACAGGTCCTGGTTGTCCTTGATGGGCTGCAGCTGTGAGCATTGAAGAGAACTGGGATAAAAGGGGGCGGCGTAGCCATTCAGGGAGAGCCTTGAAGGAGCCCTGAACTGGGAAAGAACAGCATGCAGAAGAAAGCGTCTGTGCTGTGAAGATCTGCAGCCATAAGAACACACCGAGGAGGTATGGACTTTAGCAATCTGAGAACAGCATGATGGGACTCTAGAGAAATAGAAGAACAACAAGTGGCAGCTTTAGATTTGGAGCAATCCAGCAAAGCTTGCAAATTTCTTGCTGGGCACCACCCTCTTGGTCAGGGCGAGTGGCCAGAAATGGAGGCCATTTTCCATGGGGAAAACGAAGTCATTGGCCCAGGCTCTGGGTGTCAGATGACAGGTGGCATCTGGGGCTCTAAGGACTTGCAGGGTCCTAGTTGCTGGCAGCTTTCGTTCTGGAAGGATCCAGCAGAGTTTGTAGATTCCTGGCTTGGCACTGCCCTGCCTGCCAGGCCAAGTGGCCACAAATGAAGGCCATTTTCCATGGGAAAAACGAAGTCCTTTCCCCAGGGTCTCAGTAATATGTTCAAGGTGGCGTTTGAGGCTCTAAGTACTTCCAGGGCCCTAGTTGCTGCCAGCTTTTCTTTTGGAAAAATCCAGCAACGATTGCATCATTCTAGCTAGGCTCCCACTTTCTGCCAGGGTGAGTGGCTGCCAAGGGAGGCCATTTGCCATGGGAAAAAGAAGTCCTTTCCCCAGGGTCTGGGTGTCAGATGAAAGGTGGCCTTTGGGGTTCTGAGGACTTGTAGGGTAGTACTTACTGGCTAGAGTAGAGGAAATGGATTCTATTTGAATATCTGTCTAGAGGCTTTGCCCCACAGGTCCTGGTTGTCCTTGATGGGCTGCAGCTGTGAGCATTGAAGAGAACTGGGATAAAAGGGGGCGGCGTAGCCATTCAGGGAGAGCCTTGAAGGAGCCCTGAACTGGGAAAGAACAGCATGCAGAAGAAAGCGTCTGTGCTGTGAAGATCTGCAGCCATAAGAACACACCGAGGAGGTATGGACTTTAGCAATCTGAGAACAGCATGATGGGACTCTAGAGAAATAGAACAACAACAAGTGGCAGCTTTCGATTTGGAGCAATCCAGCAAAGCTTGCAAATTTCTTGCTGGGCACCACCCTCTTGGTCAGGGCGAGTGGCCAGAAATGGAGGCCATTTTCCATGGGGAAAACGAAGTCATTGGCCCAGGCTCTGGGTGTCAGATGACTGGTGGCATCTGGGGCTCTAAGGACTTGCAGGGTCCTAGTTGCTGGCAGCTTTCGTTCTGGAAGGATCCAGCACAGTTTGTAGATTCCTGGCTTGGCACTGCCCTGCCTGCCAGGCCAAGTGGCCACAAATGAAGGCCATTTTCCATGGGAAAAACGAAGTCCTTTCCCCAGGGTCTCAGGAATATGTTCAAGGTGGCGTTTGAGGCTCTAAGTACTTCCAGGGCCCTAGTTGCTGCCAGCTTTTCTTTTGGAAAAATCCAGCAACGATTGCATCATTCTAGCTAGGCTCCCACTTTCTGCCAGGGTGAGTGGCTGCCAAGGGAGGCCATTTGCCATGGGAAAAAGAAGTCCTTTCCCCAGGGTCTGGGTGTCAGATGAAAGGTGGCCTTTGGGGTTCTGAGGACTTGTAGGGTAGTACTTACTGGCTAGAGTAGAGGAAATGGATTCTATTTGAATATCTGTCCCACAGGTCCTGGTTGTCCTTGATGGGCTGCAGCTGTGAGCATTGAAGAGAACTGGGATAAAAGGGGGCGGCGTAGCCATTCAGGGAGAGCCTTGAAGGAGCCCTGAACTGGGAAAGAACAGCATGCAGAAGAAAGCGTCTGTGCTGTGAAGATCTGCAGCCATAAGAACACACCGAGGAGGTATGGACTTTAGCAATCTGAGAACAGCATGATGGGACTCTAGAGAAATAGAACAACAACAAGTGGCAGCTTTCGATTTGGAGCAATCCAGCAAAGCTTGCAAATTTCTTGCTGGGCACCACCCTCTTGGTCAGGGCGAGTGGCCAGAAATGGAGGCCATTTTCCATGGGGAAAACGAAGTCATTGGCCCAGGCTCTGGGTGTCAGATGACTGGTGGCATCTGGGGCTGTAAGGACTTGCAGGGTCCTAGTTGCTGGCAGCTTTCGTTCTGGAAGGATCCAGCAGAGTTTGTAGATTCCTGGCTTGGCACTGCCCTGCCTGCCAGGCCAAGTGGCCAGAAATGAAGGCCATTTTCCATGGGAAAAACGAAGTCCTTTCCCCAGGGTCTCAGTAATATGTTCAAGGTGGCGTTTGAGGCTCTAAGTACTTCCAGGGCCCTAGTTGCTGCCAGCTTTTCTTTTGGAAAAATCCAGCAACGATTGCATCATTCTAGCTAGGCTCCCACTTTCTGCCAGGGTGAGTGGCTGCCAAGGGAGGCCATTTGCCATGGGAAAAAGAAGTCCTTTCCCCAGGGTCTGGGTGTCAGATGAAAGGTGGCCTTTGGGGTTCTGAGGACTTGTAGGGTAGTACTTACTGGCTAGAGTAGAGGAAATGGATTCTATTTGAATATCTGTCCCACAGGTCCTGGTTGTCCTTGATGGGCTGCAGCTGTGAGCATTGAAGAGAACTGGGATAAAAGGGGGCGGCGTAGCCATTCAGGGAGAGCCTTGAAGGAGCCCTGAACTGGGAAAGAACAGCATGCAGAAGAAAGCGTCTGTGCTGTGAAGATCTGCAGCCATAAGAACACACCGAGGAGGTATGGACTTTAGCAATCTGAGAACAGCATGATGGGACTCTAGAGAAATAGAAGAACAACAAGTGGCAGCTTTCGATTTGGAGCAATCCAGCAAAGCTTGCAAATTTCTTGCTGGGCACCACCCTCTTGGTCAGGGCGAGTGGCCAGAAATGGAGGCCATTTTCCATGGGGAAAACGAAGTCATTGGCCCAGGCTCTGGGTGTCAGATGACAGGTGGCATCTGGGGCTGTAAGGACTTGCAGGGTCCTAGTTGCTGGCAGCTTTCGTTCTGGAAGGATCCAGCACAGTTTGTAGATTCCTGGCTTGGCACTGCCCTGCCTGCCAGGCAGAGTGGCCACAAATGAAGGCCATTTTCCATGGGAAAAACGAAGTCCTTTCCCCAGGGTCTCAGGAATATGTTCAAGGTGGCGTTTGAGGCTCTAAGTACTTCCAGGGCCCTAGTTGCTGGCAGCTTTTCTTTTGGAAAAATCCAGCAACGATTGCATCATTCTAGCTAGGCTCCCACTTTCTGCCAGGGTGAGTGGCTGCCAAGGGAGGCCATTTGCCATGGGAAAAAGAAGTCCTTTCCCCAGGGTCTGGGTGTCAGATGAAAGGTGGCCTTTGGGGTTCTGAGGACTTGTAGGGTAGTACTTACTGGCTAGAGTAGAGGAAATGGATTCTATTTGAATATCTGTCCCACAGGTCCTGGTTGTCCTTGATGGGCTGCAGCTGTGAGCATTGAAGAGAACTGGGATAAAAGGGGGCGGCGTAGCCATTCAGGGAGAGCCTTGAAGGAGCCCTGAACTGGGAAAGAACAGCATGCAGAAGAAAGCGTCTGTGCTGTGAAGATCTGCAGCCATAAGAACACACCGAGGAGGTATGGACTTTAGCAATCTGAGAACAGCATGATGGGACTCTAGAGAAATAGAACAACAACAAGTGGCAGCTTTCGATTTGGAGCAATCCAGCAAAGCTTGCAAATTTCTTGCTGGGCACCACCCTCTTGGTCAGGGCGAGTGGCCAGAAATGGAGGCCATTTTCCATGGGGAAAACGAAGTCATTGGCCCAGGCTCTGGGTGTCAGATGACAGGTGGCATCTGGGGCTGTAAGGACTTGCAGGGTCCTAGTTGCTGGCAGCTTTCGTTCTGGAAGGATCCAGCAGAGTTTGTAGATTCCTGGCTTGGCACTGCCCTGCCTGCCAGGCAGAGTGGCCACAAATGAAGGCCATTTTCCATGGGAAAAACGAAGTCCTTTCCCCAGGGTCTCAGTAATATGTTCAAGGTGGCGTTTGAGGCTCTAAGTACTTGCAGGGCCCTAGTTGCTGCCAGCTTTTCTTTTGGAAAAATCCAGCAACGATTGCATCATTCTAGCTAGGCTCCCACTTTCTGCCAGGGTGAGTGGCTGCCAAGGGAGGCCATTTGCCATGGGAAAAAGAAGTCCTTTCCCCAGGGTCTGGGTGTCAGATGAAAGGTGGCCTTTGGGGTTCTGAGGACTTGTAGGGTAGTACTTACTGGCTAGAGTAGAGGAAATGGATTCTATTTGAATATCTGTCTAGAGGCTTTGCCCCACAGGTCCTGGTTGTCCTTGATGGGCTGCAGCTGTGAGCATTGAAGAGAACTGGGATAAAAGGGGGCGGCGTAGCCATTCAGGGAGAGCCTTGAAGGAGCCCTGAACTGGGAAAGAACAGCATGCAGAAGAAAGCGTCTGTGCTGTGAAGATCTGCAGCCATAAGAACACACCGAGGAGGTATGGACTTTAGCAATCTGAGAACAGCATGATGGGACTCTAGAGAAATAGAACAACAACAAGTGGCAGCTTTCGATTTGGAGCAATCCAGCAAAGCTTGCAAATTTCTTGCTGGGCACCACCCTCTTGGTCAGGGCGAGTGGCCAGAAATGGAGGCCATTTTCCATGGGGAAAACGAAGTCATTGGCCCAGGCTCTGGGTGTCAGATGACAGGTGGCATCTGGGGCTCTAAGGACTTGCAGGGTCCTAGTTGCTGGCAGCTTTCGTTCTGGAAGGATCCAGCACAGTTTGTAGATTCCTGGCTTGGCACTGCCCTGCCTGCCAGGCAGAGTGGCCACAAATGAAGGCCATTTTCCATGGGAAAAACGAAGTCCTTTCCCCAGGGTCTCAGTAATATGTTCAAGGTGGCGTTTGAGGCTCTAAGTACTTCCAGGGCCCTAGTTGCTGCCAGCTTTTCTTTTGGAAAAATCCAGCAACGATTGCATCATTCTAGCTAGGCTCCCACTTTCTGCCAGGGTGAGTGGCTGCCAAGGGAGGCCATTTGCCATGGGAAAAAGAAGTCCTTTCCCCAGGGTCTGGGTGTCAGATGAAAGGTGGCCTTTGGGGTTCTGAGGACTTGTAGGGTAGTACTTACTGGCTAGAGTAGAGGAAATGGATTCTATTTGAATATCTGTCCCACAGGTCCTGGTTGTCCTTGATGGGCTGCAGCTGTGAGCATTGAAGAGAACTGGGATAAAAGGGGGCGGCGTAGCCATTCAGGGAGAGCCTTGAAGGAGCCCTGAACTGGGAAAGAACAGCATGCAGAAGAAAGCGTCTGTGCTGTGAAGATCTGCAGCCATAAGAACACACCGAGGAGGTATGGACTTTAGCAATCTGAGAACAGCATGATGGGACTCTAGAGAAATAGAACAACAACAAGTGGCAGCTTTCGATTTGGAGCAATCCAGCAAAGCTTGCAAATTTCTTGCTGGGCACCACCCTCTTGGTCAGGGCGAGTGGCCAGAAATGGAGGCCATTTTCCATGGGGAAAACGAAGTCATTGGCCCAGGCTCTGGGTGTCAGATGACTGGTGGCATCTGGGGCTGTAAGGACTTGCAGGGTCCTAGTTGCTGGCAGCTTTCGTTCTGGAAGGATCCAGCACAGTTTGTAGATTCCTGGCTTGGCACTGCCCTGCCTGCCAGGCCAAGTGGCCAGAAATGAAGGCCATTTTCCATGGGAAAAACGAAGTCCTTTCCCCAGGGTCTCAGTAATATGTTCAAGGTGGCGTTTGAGGCTCTAAGTACTTCCAGGGCCCTAGTTGCTGCCAGCTTTTCTTTTGGAAAAATCCAGCAACGATTGCATCATTCTAGCTAGGCTCCCACTTTCTGCCAGGGTGAGTGGCTGCCAAGGGAGGCCATTTGCCATGGGAAAAAGAAGTCCTTTCCCCAGGGTCTGGGTGTCAGATGAAAGGTGGCCTTTGGGGTTCTGAGGACTTGTAGGGTAGTACTTACTGGCTAGAGTAGAGGAAATGGATTCTATTTGAATATCTGTCCCACAGGTCCTGGTTGTCCTTGATGGGCTGCAGCTGTGAGCATTGAAGAGAACTGGGATAAAAGGGGGCGGCGTAGCCATTCAGGGAGAGCCTTGAAGGAGCCCTGAACTGGGAAAGAACAGCATGCAGAAGAAAGCGTCTGTGCTGTGAAGATCTGCAGCCATAAGAACACACCGAGGAGGTATGGACTTTAGCAATCTGAGAACAGCATGATGGGACTCTAGAGAAATAGAACAACAACAAGTGGCAGCTTTCGATTTGGAGCAATCCAGCAAAGCTTGCAAATTTCTTGCTGGGCACCACCCTCTTGGTCAGGGCGAGTGGCCAGAAATGGAGGCCATTTTCCATGGGGAAAACGAAGTCATTGGCCCAGGCTCTGGGTGTCAGATGACAGGTGGCATCTGGGGCTCTAAGGACTTGCAGGGTCCTAGTTGCTGGCAGCTTTCGTTCTGGAAGGATCCAGCACAGTTTGTAGATTCCTGGCTTGGCACTGCCCTGCCTGCCAGGCAGAGTGGCCAGAAATGAAGGCCATTTTCCATGGGAAAAACGAAGTCCTTTCCCCAGGGTCTCAGTAATATGTTCAAGGTGGCGTTTGAGGCTCTAAGTACTTCCAGGGCCCTAGTTGCTGCCAGCTTTTCTTTTGGAAAAATCCAGCAACGATTGCATCATTCTAGCTAGGCTCCCACTTTCTGCCAGGGTGAGTGGCTGCCAAGGGAGGCCATTTGCCATGGGAAAAAGAAGTCCTTTCCCCAGGGTCTGGGTGTCAGATGAAAGGTGGCCTTTGGGGTTCTGAGGACTTGTAGGGTAGTACTTACTGGCTAGAGTAGAGGAAATGGATTCTATTTGAATATCTGTCCCACAGGTCCTGGTTGTCCTTGATGGGCTGCAGCTGTGAGCATTGAAGAGAACTGGGATAAAAGGGGGCGGCGTAGCCATTCAGGGAGAGCCTTGAAGGAGCCCTGAACTGGGAAAGAACAGCATGCAGAAGAAAGCGTCTGTGCTGTGAAGATCTGCAGCCATAAGAACACACCGAGGAGGTATGGACTTTAGCAATCTGAGAACAGCATGATGGGACTCTAGAGAAATAGAACAACAACAAGTGGCAGCTTTCGATTTGGAGCAATCCAGCAAAGCTTGCAAATTTCTTGCTGGGCACCACCCTCTTGGTCAGGGCGAGTGGCCAGAAATGGAGGCCATTTTCCATGGGGAAAACGAAGTCATTGGCCCAGGCTCTGGGTGTCAGATGACTGGTGGCATCTGGGGCTCTAAGGACTTGCAGGGTCCTAGTTGCTGGCAGCTTTCGTTCTGGAAGGATCCAGCAGAGTTTGTAGATTCCTGGCTTGGCACTGCCCTGCCTGCCAGGCCAAGTGGCCAGAAATGAAGGCCATTTTCCATGGGAAAAACGAAGTCCTTTCCCCAGGGTCTCAGTAATATGTTCAAGGTGGCGTTTGAGGCTCTAAGTACTTCCAGGGCCCTAGTTGCTGCCAGCTTTTCTTTTGGAAAAATCCAGCAACGATTGCATCATTCTAGCTAGGCTCCCACTTTCTGCCAGGGTGAGTGGCTGCCAAGGGAGGCCATTTGCCATGGGAAAAAGAAGTCCTTTCCCCAGGGTCTGGGTGTCAGATGAAAGGTGGCCTTTGGGGTTCTGAGGACTTGTAGGGTAGTACTTACTGGCTAGAGTAGAGGAAATGGATTCTATTTGAATATCTGTCCCACAGGTCCTGGTTGTCCTTGATGGGCTGCAGCTGTGAGCATTGAAGAGAACTGGGATAAAAGGGGGCGGCGTAGCCATTCAGGGAGAGCCTTGAAGGAGCCCTGAACTGGGAAAGAACAGCATGCAGAAGAAAGCGTCTGTGCTGTGAAGATCTGCAGCCATAAGAACACACCGAGGAGGTATGGACTTTAGCAATCTGAGAACAGCATGATGGGACTCTAGAGAAATAGAACAACAACAAGTGGCAGCTTTAGATTTGGAGCAATCCAGCAAAGCTTGCAAATTTCTTGCTGGGCACCACCCTCTTGGTCAGGGCGAGTGGCCAGAAATGGAGGCCATTTTCCATGGGGAAAACGAAGTCATTGGCCCAGGCTCTGGGTGTCAGATGACTGGTGGCATCTGGGGCTCTAAGGACTTGCAGGGTCCTAGTTGCTGGCAGCTTTCGTTCTGGAAGGATCCAGCACAGTTTGTAGATTCCTGGCTTGGCACTGCCCTGCCTGCCAGGCCAAGTGGCCAGAAATGAAGGCCATTTTCCATGGGAAAAACGAAGTCCTTTCCCCAGGGTCTCAGTAATATGTTCAAGGTGGCGTTTGAGGCTCTAAGTACTTCCAGGGCCCTAGTTGCTGCCAGCTTTTCTTTTGGAAAAATCCAGCAACGATTGCATCATTCTAGCTAGGCTCCCACTTTCTGCCAGGGTGAGTGGCTGCCAAGGGAGGCCATTTGCCATGGGAAAAAGAAGTCCTTTCCCCAGGGTCTGGGTGTCAGATGAAAGGTGGCCTTTGGGGTTCTGAGGACTTGTAGGGTAGTACTTACTGGCTAGAGTAGAGGAAATGGATTCTATTTGAATATCTGTCCCACAGGTCCTGGTTGTCCTTGATGGGCTGCAGCTGTGAGCATTGAAGAGAACTGGGATAAAAGGGGGCGGCGTAGCCATTCAGGGAGAGCCTTGAAGGAGCCCTGAACTGGGAAAGAACAGCATGCAGAAGAAAGCGTCTGTGCTGTGAAGATCTGCAGCCATAAGAACACACCGAGGAGGTATGGACTTTAGCAATCTGAGAACAGCATGATGGGACTCTAGAGAAATAGAACAACAACAAGTGGCAGCTTTCGATTTGGAGCAATCCAGCAAAGCTTGCAAATTTCTTGCTGGGCACCACCCTCTTGGTCAGGGCGAGTGGCCAGAAATGGAGGCCATTTTCCATGGGGAAAACGAAGTCATTGGCCCAGGCTCTGGGTGTCAGATGACAGGTGGCATCTGGGGCTGTAAGGACTTGCAGGGTCCTAGTTGCTGGCAGCTTTCGTTCTGGAAGGATCCAGCAGAGTTTGTAGATTCCTGGCTTGGCACTGCCCTGCCTGCCAGGCAGAGTGGCCACAAATGAAGGCCATTTTCCATGGGAAAAACGAAGTCCTTTCCCCAGGGTCTCAGTAATATGTTCAAGGTGGCGTTTGAGGCTCTAAGTACTTGCAGGGCCCTAGTTGCTGCCAGCTTTTCTTTTGGAAAAATCCAGCAACGATTGCATCATTCTAGCTAGGCTCCCACTTTCTGCCAGGGTGAGTGGCTGCCAAGGGAGGCCATTTGCCATGGGAAAAAGAAGTCCTTTCCCCAGGGTCTGGGTGTCAGATGAAAGGTGGCCTTTGGGGTTCTGAGGACTTGTAGGGTAGTACTTACTGGCTAGAGTAGAGGAAATGGATTCTATTTGAATATCTGTCTAGAGGCTTTGCCCCACAGGTCCTGGTTGTCCTTGATGGGCTGCAGCTGTGAGCATTGAAGAGAACTGGGATAAAAGGGGGCGGCGTAGCCATTCAGGGAGAGCCTTGAAGGAGCCCTGAACTGGGAAAGAACAGCATGCAGAAGAAAGCGTCTGTGCTGTGAAGATCTGCAGCCATAAGAACACACCGAGGAGGTATGGACTTTAGCAATCTGAGAACAGCATGATGGGACTCTAGAGAAATAGAACAACAACAAGTGGCAGCTTTCGATTTGGAGCAATCCAGCAAAGCTTGCAAATTTCTTGCTGGGCACCACCCTCTTGGTCAGGGCGAGTGGCCAGAAATGGAGGCCATTTTCCATGGGGAAAACGAAGTCATTGGCCCAGGCTCTGGGTGTCAGATGACAGGTGGCATCTGGGGCTCTAAGGACTTGCAGGGTCCTAGTTGCTGGCAGCTTTCGTTCTGGAAGGATCCAGCAGAGTTTGTAGATTCCTGGCTTGGCACTGCCCTGCCTGCCAGGCAGAGTGGCCACAAATGAAGGCCATTTTCCATGGGAAAAACGAAGTCCTTTCCCCAGGGTCTCAGTAATATGTTCAAGGTGGCGTTTGAGGCTCTAAGTACTTGCAGGGCCCTAGTTGCTGCCAGCTTTTCTTTTGGAAAAATCCAGCAACGATTGCATCATTCTAGCTAGGCTCCCACTTTCTGCCAGGGTGAGTGGCTGCCAAGGGAGGCCATTTGCCATGGGAAAAAGAAGTCCTTTCCCCAGGGTCTGGGTGTCAGATGAAAGGTGGCCTTTGGGGTTCTGAGGACTTGTAGGGTAGTACTTACTGGCTAGAGTAGAGGAAATGGATTCTATTTGAATATCTGTCCCACAGGTCCTGGTTGTCCTTGATGGGCTTCAGCTGTGAGCATTGAAGAGAACTGGGATAAAAGGGGGCGGCGTAGCCATTCAGGGAGAGCCTTGAAGGAGCCCTGAACTGGGAAAGAACAGCATGCAGAAGAAAGCGTCTGTGCTGTGAAGATCTGCAGCCATAAGAACACACCGAGGAGGTATGGACTTTAGCAATCTGAGAACAGCATGATGGGACTCTAGAGAAATAGAACAACAACAAGTGGCAGCTTTCGATTTGGAGCAATCCAGCAAAGCTTGCAAATTTCTTGCTGGGCACCACCCTCTTGGTCAGGGCGAGTGGCCAGAAATGGAGGCCATTTTCCATGGGGAAAACGAAGTCATTGGCCCAGGCTCTGGGTGTCAGATGACAGGTGGCATCTGGGGCTCTAAGGACTTGCAGGGTCCTAGTTGCTGGCAGCTTTCGTTCTGGAAGGATCCAGCAGAGTTTGTAGATTCCTGGCTTGGCACTGCCCTGCCTGCCAGGCAGAGTGGCCACAAATGAAGGCCATTTTCCATGGGAAAAACGAAGTCCTTTCCCCAGGGTCTCAGTAATATGTTCAAGGTGGCGTTTGAGGCTCTAAGTACTTCCAGGGCCCTAGTTGCTGCCAGCTTTTCTTTTGGAAAAATCCAGCAACGATTGCATCATTCTAGCTAGGCTCCCACTTTCTGCCAGGGTGAGTGGCTGCCAAGGGAGGCCATTTGCCATGGGAAAAAGAAGTCCTTTCCCCAGGGTCTGGGTGTCAGATGAAAGGTGGCCTTTGGGGTTCTGAGGACTTGTAGGGTAGTACTTACTGGCTAGAGTAGAGGAAATGGATTCTATTTGAATATCTGTCCCACAGGTCCTGGTTGTCCTTGATGGGCTGCAGCTGTGAGCATTGAAGAGAACTGGGATAAAAGGGGGCGGCGTAGCCATTCAGGGAGAGCCTTGAAGGAGCCCTGAACTGGGAAAGAACAGCATGCAGAAGAAAGCGTCTGTGCTGTGAAGATCTGCAGCCATAAGAACACACCGAGGAGGTATGGACTTTAGCAATCTGAGAACAGCATGATGGGACTCTAGAGAAATAGAACAACAACAAGTGGCAGCTTTCGATTTGGAGCAATCCAGCAAAGCTTGCAAATTTCTTGCTGGGCACCACCCTCTTGGTCAGGGCGAGTGGCCAGAAATGGAGGCCATTTTCCATGGGGAAAACGAAGTCATTGGCCCAGGCTCTGGGTGTCAGATGACAGGTGGCATCTGGGGCTCTAAGGACTTGCAGGGTCCTAGTTGCTGGCAGCTTTCGTTCTGGAAGGATCCAGCACAGTTTGTAGATTCCTGGCTTGGCACTGCCCTGCCTGCCAGGCAGAGTGGCCACAAATGAAGGCCATTTTCCATGGGAAAAACGAAGTCCTTTCCCCAGGGTCTCAGTAATATGTTCAAGGTGGCGTTTGAGGCTCTAAGTACTTCCAGGGCCCTAGTTGCTGCCAGCTTTTCTTTTGGAAAAATCCAGCAACGATTGCATCATTCTAGCTAGGCTCCCACTTTCTGCCAGGGTGAGTGGCTGCCAAGGGAGGCCATTTGCCATGGGAAAAAGAAGTCCTTTCCCCAGGGTCTGGGTGTCAGATGAAAGGTGGCCTTTGGGGTTCTGAGGACTTGTAGGGTAGTACTTACTGGCTAGAGTAGAGGAAATGGATTCTATTTGAATATCTGTCTAGAGGCTTTGCCCCACAGGTCCTGGTTGTCCTTGATGGGCTGCAGCTGTGAGCATTGAAGAGAACTGGGATAAAAGGGGGCGGCGTAGCCATTCAGGGAGAGCCTTGAAGGAGCCCTGAACTGGGAAAGAACAGCATGCAGAAGAAAGCGTCTGTGCTGTGAAGATCTGCAGCCATAAGAACACACCGAGGAGGTATGGACTTTAGCAATCTGAGAACAGCATGATGGGACTCTAGAGAAATAGAACAACAACAAGTGGCAGCTTTCGATTTGGAGCAATCCAGCAAAGCTTGCAAATTTCTTGCTGGGCACCACCCTCTTGGTCAGGGCGAGTGGCCAGAAATGGAGGCCATTTTCCATGGGGAAAACGAAGTCATTGGCCCAGGCTCTGGGTGTCAGATGACAGGTGGCATCTGGGGCTGTAAGGACTTGCAGGGTCCTAGTTGCTGGCAGCTTTCGTTCTGGAAGGATCCAGCAGAGTTTGTAGATTCCTGGCTTGGCACTGCCCTGCCTGCCAGGCAGAGTGGCCACAAATGAAGGCCATTTTCCATGGGAAAAACGAAGTCCTTTCCCCAGGGTCTCAGTAATATGTTCAAGGTGGCGTTTGAGGCTCTAAGTACTTCCAGGGCCCTAGTTGCTGGCAGCTTTTCTTTTGGAAAAATCCAGCAACGATTGCATCATTCTAGCTAGGCTCCCACTTTCTGCCAGGGTGAGTGGCTGCCAAGGGAGGCCATTTGCCATGGGAAAAAGAAGTCCTTTCCCCAGGGTCTGGGTGTCAGATGAAAGGTGGCCTTTGGGGTTCTGAGGACTTGTAGGGTAGTACTTACTGGCTAGAGTAGAGGAAATGGATTCTATTTGAATATCTGTCCCACAGGTCCTGGTTGTCCTTGATGGGCTGCAGCTGTGAGCATTGAAGAGAACTGGGATAAAAGGGGGCGGCGTAGCCATTCAGGGAGAGCCTTGAAGGAGCCCTGAACTGGGAAAGAACGGCATGCAGAAGAAAGCGTCTGTGCTGTGAAGATCTGCAGCCATAAGAACACACCGAGGAGGTATGGACTTTAGCAATCTGAGAACAGCATGATGGGACTCTAGAGAAATAGAACAACAACAAGTGGCAGCTTTAGATTTGGAGCAATCCAGCAAAGCTTGCAAATTTCTTGCTGGGCACCACCCTCTTGGTCAGGGCGAGTGGCCAGAAATGGAGGCCATTTTCCATGGGGAAAACGAAGTCATTGGCCCAGGCTCTGGGTGTCAGATGACAGGTGGCATCTGGGGCTGTAAGGACTTGCAGGGTCCTAGTTGCTGGCAGCTTTCGTTCTGGAAGGATCCAGCACAGTTTGTAGATTCCTGGCTTGGCACTGCCCTGCCTGCCAGGCCAAGTGGCCAGAAATGAAGGCCATTTTCCATGGGAAAAACGAAGTCCTTTCCCCAGGGTCTCAGTAATATGTTCAAGGTGGCGTTTGAGGCTCTAAGTACTTCCAGGGCCCTAGTTGCTGCCAGCTTTTCTTTTGGAAAAATCCAGCAACGATTGCATCATTCTAGCTAGGCTCCCACTTTCTGCCAGGGTGAGTGGCTGCCAAGGGAGGCCATTTGCCATGGGAAAAAGAAGTCCTTTCCCCAGGGTCTGGGTGTCAGATGAAAGGTGGCCTTTGGGGTTCTGAGGACTTGTAGGGTAGTACTTACTGGCTAGAGTAGAGGAAATGGATTCTATTTGAATATCTGTCTAGAGGCTTTGCCCCACAGGTCCTGGTTGTCCTTGATGGGCTGCAGCTGTGAGCATTGAAGAGAACTGGGATAAAAGGGGGCGGCGTAGCCATTCAGGGAGAGCCTTGAAGGAGCCCTGAACTGGGAAAGAACAGCATGCAGAAGAAAGCGTCTGTGCTGTGAAGATCTGCAGCCATAAGAACACACCGAGGAGGTATGGACTTTAGCAATCTGAGAACAGCATGATGGGACTCTAGAGAAATAGAACAACAACAAGTGGCAGCTTTCGATTTGGAGCAATCCAGCAAAGCTTGCAAATTTCTTGCTGGGCACCACCCTCTTGGTCAGGGCGAGTGGCCAGAAATGGAGGCCATTTTCCATGGGGAAAACGAAGTCATTGGCCCAGGCTCTGGGTGTCAGATGACAGGTGGCATCTGGGGCTGTAAGGACTTGCAGGGTCCTAGTTGCTGGCAGCTTTCGTTCTGGAAGGATCCAGCAGAGTTTGTAGATTCCTGGCTTGGCACTGCCCTGCCTGCCAGGCCAAGTGGCCAGAAATGAAGGCCATTTTCCATGGGAAAAACGAAGTCCTTTCCCCAGGGTCTCAGTAATATGTTCAAGGTGGCGTTTGAGGCTCTAAGTACTTCCAGGGCCCTAGTTGCTGCCAGCTTTTCTTTTGGAAAAATCCAGCAACGATTGCATCATTCTAGCTAGGCTCCCACTTTCTGGCAGGGTGAGTGGCTGCCAAGGGAGGCCATTTGCCATGGGAAAAAGAAGTCCTTTCCCCAGGGTCTGGGTGTCAGATGAAAGGTGGCCTTTGGGGTTCTGAGGACTTGTAGGGTAGTACTTACTGGCTAGAGTAGAGGAAATGGATTCTATTTGAATATCTGTCTAGAGGCTTTGCCCCACAGGTCCTGGTTGTCCTTGATGGGCTGCAGCTGTGAGCATTGAAGAGAACTGGGATAAAAGGGGGCGGCGTAGCCATTCAGGGAGAGCCTTGAAGGAGCCCTGAACTGGGAAAGAACAGCATGCAGAAGAAAGCGTCTGTGCTGTGAAGATCTGCAGCCATAAGAACACACCGAGGAGGTATGGACTTTAGCAATCTGAGAACAGCATGATGGGACTCTAGAGAAATAGAACAACAACAAGTGGCAGCTTTAGATTTGGAGCAATCCAGCAAAGCTTGCAAATTTCTTGCTGGGCACCACCCTCTTGGTCAGGGCGAGTGGCCAGAAATGGAGGCCATTTTCCATGGGGAAAACGAAGTCATTGGCCCAGGCTCTGGGTGTCAGATGACAGGTGGCATCTGGGGCTCTAAGGACTTGCAGGGTCCTAGTTGCTGGCAGCTTTCGTTCTGGAAGGATCCAGCACAGTTTGTAGATTCCTGGCTTGGCACTGCCCTGCCTGCCAGGCCAAGTGGCCACAAATGAAGGCCATTTTCCATGGGAAAAACGAAGTCCTTTCCCCAGGGTCTCAGGAATATGTTCAAGGTGGCGTTTGAGGCTCTAAGTACTTCCAGGGCCCTAGTTGCTGGCAGCTTTTCTTTTGGAAAAATCCAGCAACGATTGCATCATTCTAGCTAGGCTCCCACTTTCTGCCAGGGTGAGTGGCTGCCAAGGGAGGCCATTTGCCATGGGAAAAAGAAGTCCTTTCCCCAGGGTCTGGGTGTCAGATGAAAGGTGGCCTTTGGGGTTCTGAGGACTTGTAGGGTAGTACTTACTGGCTAGAGTAGAGGAAATGGATTCTATTTGAATATCTGTCCCACAGGTCCTGGTTGTCCTTGATGGGCTGCAGCTGTGAGCATTGAAGAGAACTGGGATAAAAGGGGGCGGCGTAGCCATTCAGGGAGAGCCTTGAAGGAGCCCTGAACTGGGAAAGAACAGCATGCAGAAGAAAGCGTCTGTGCTGTGAAGATCTGCAGCCATAAGAACACACCGAGGAGGTATGGACTTTAGCAATCTGAGAACAGCATGATGGGACTCTAGAGAAATAGAACAACAACAAGTGGCAGCTTTCGATTTGGAGCAATCCAGCAAAGCTTGCAAATTTCTTGCTGGGCACCACCCTCTTGGTCAGGGCGAGTGGCCAGAAATGGAGGCCATTTTCCATGGGGAAAACGAAGTCATTGGCCCAGGCTCTGGGTGTCAGATGACTGGTGGCATCTGGGGCTCTAAGGACTTGCAGGGTCCTAGTTGCTGGCAGCTTTCGTTCTGGAAGGATCCAGCACAGTTTGTAGATTCCTGGCTTGGCACTGCCCTGCCTGCCAGGCCAAGTGGCCAGAAATGAAGGCCATTTTCCATGGGAAAAACGAAGTCCTTTCCCCAGGGTCTCAGTAATATGTTCAAGGTGGCGTTTGAGGCTCTAAGTACTTCCAGGGCCCTAGTTGCTGGCAGCTTTTCTTTTGGAAAAATCCAGCAACGATTGCATCATTCTAGCTAGGCTCCCACTTTCTGCCAGGGTGAGTGGCTGCCAAGGGAGGCCATTTGCCATGGGAAAAAGAAGTCCTTTCCCCAGGGTCTGGGTGTCAGATGAAAGGTGGCCTTTGGGGTTCTGAGGACTTGTAGGGTAGTACTTACTGGCTAGAGTAGAGGAAATGGATTCTATTTGAATATCTGTCTAGAGGCTTTGCCCCACAGGTCCTGGTTGTCCTTGATGGGCTGCAGCTGTGAGCATTGAAGAGAACTGGGATAAAAGGGGGCGGCGTAGCCATTCAGGGAGAGCCTTGAAGGAGCCCTGAACTGGGAAAGAACAGCATGCAGAAGAAAGCGTCTGTGCTGTGAAGATCTGCAGCCATAAGAACACACCGAGGAGGTATGGACTTTAGCAATCTGAGAACAGCATGATGGGACTCTAGAGAAATAGAACAACAACAAGTGGCAGCTTTAGATTTGGAGCAATCCAGCAAAGCTTGCAAATTTCTTGCTGGGCACCACCCTCTTGGTCAGGGCGAGTGGCCAGAAATGGAGGCCATTTTCCATGGGGAAAACGAAGTCATTGGCCCAGGCTCTGGGTGTCAGATGACAGGTGGCATCTGGGGCTGTAAGGACTTGCAGGGTCCTAGTTGCTGGCAGCTTTCGTTCTGGAAGGATCCAGCAGAGTTTGTAGATTCCTGGCTTGGCACTGCCCTGCCTGCCAGGCCAAGTGGCCACAAATGAAGGCCATTTTCCATGGGAAAAACGAAGTCCTTTCCCCAGGGTCTCAGGAATATGTTCAAGGTGGCGTTTGAGGCTCTAAGTACTTCCAGGGCCCTAGTTGCTGCCAGCTTTTCTTTTGGAAAAATCCAGCAACGATTGCATCATTCTAGCTAGGCTCCCACTTTCTGCCAGGGTGAGTGGCTGCCAAGGGAGGCCATTTGCCATGGGAAAAAGAAGTCCTTTCCCCAGGGTCTGGGTGTCAGATGAAAGGTGGCCTTTGGGGTTCTGAGGACTTGTAGGGTAGTACTTACTGGCTAGAGTAGAGGAAATGGATTCTATTTGAATATCTGTCCCACAGGTCCTGGTTGTCCTTGATGGGCTGCAGCTGTGAGCATTGAAGAGAACTGGGATAAAAGGGGGCGGCGTAGCCATTCAGGGAGAGCCTTGAAGGAGCCCTGAACTGGGAAAGAACAGCATGCAGAAGAAAGCGTCTGTGCTGTGAAGATCTGCAGCCATAAGAACACACCGAGGAGGTATGGACTTTAGCAATCTGAGAACAGCATGATGGGACTCTAGAGAAATAGAAGAACAACAAGTGGCAGCTTTCGATTTGGAGCAATCCAGCAAAGCTTGCAAATTTCTTGCTGGGCACCACCCTCTTGGTCAGGGCGAGTGGCCAGAAATGGAGGCCATTTTCCATGGGGAAAACGAAGTCATTGGCCCAGGCTCTGGGTGTCAGATGACTGGTGGCATCTGGGGCTCTAAGGACTTGCAGGGTCCTAGTTGCTGGCAGCTTTCGTTCTGGAAGGATCCAGCAGAGTTTGTAGATTCCTGGCTTGGCACTGCCCTGCCTGCCAGGCCAAGTGGCCACAAATGAAGGCCATTTTCCATGGGAAAAACGAAGTCCTTTCCCCAGGGTCTCAGTAATATGTTCAAGGTGGCGTTTGAGGCTCTAAGTACTTCCAGGGCCCTAGTTGCTGCCAGCTTTTCTTTTGGAAAAATCCAGCAACGATTGCATCATTCTAGCTAGGCTCCCACTTTCTGCCAGGGTGAGTGGCTGCCAAGGGAGGCCATTTGCCATGGGAAAAAGAAGTCCTTTCCCCAGGGTCTGGGTGTCAGATGAAAGGTGGCCTTTGGGGTTCTGAGGACTTGTAGGGTAGTACTTACTGGCTAGAGTAGAGGAAATGGATTCTATTTGAATATCTGTCTAGAGGCTTTGCCCCACAGGTCCTGGTTGTCCTTGATGGGCTGCAGCTGTGAGCATTGAAGAGAACTGGGATAAAAGGGGGCGGCGTAGCCATTCAGGGAGAGCCTTGAAGGAGCCCTGAACTGGGAAAGAACGGCATGCAGAAGAAAGCGTCTGTGCTGTGAAGATCTGCAGCCATAAGAACACACCGAGGAGGTATGGACTTTAGCAATCTGAGAACAGCATGATGGGACTCTAGAGAAATAGAACAACAACAAGTGGCAGCTTTAGATTTGGAGCAATCCAGCAAAGCTTGCAAATTTCTTGCTGGGCACCACCCTCTTGGTCAGGGCGAGTGGCCAGAAATGGAGGCCATTTTCCATGGGGAAAACGAAGTCATTGGCCCAGGCTCTGGGTGTCAGATGACAGGTGGCATCTGGGGCTGTAAGGACTTGCAGGGTCCTAGTTGCTGGCAGCTTTCGTTCTGGAAGGATCCAGCACAGTTTGTAGATTCCTGGCTTGGCACTGCCCTGCCTGCCAGGCCAAGTGGCCAGAAATGAAGGCCATTTTCCATGGGAAAAACGAAGTCCTTTCCCCAGGGTCTCAGTAATATGTTCAAGGTGGCGTTTGAGGCTCTAAGTACTTCCAGGGCCCTAGTTGCTGCCAGCTTTTCTTTTGGAAAAATCCAGCAACGATTGCATCATTCTAGCTAGGCTCCCACTTTCTGCCAGGGTGAGTGGCTGCCAAGGGAGGCCATTTGCCATGGGAAAAAGAAGTCCTTTCCCCAGGGTCTGGGTGTCAGATGAAAGGTGGCCTTTGGGGTTCTGAGGACTTGTAGGGTAGTACTTACTGGCTAGAGTAGAGGAAATGGATTCTATTTGAATATCTGTCTAGAGGCTTTGCCCCACAGGTCCTGGTTGTCCTTGATGGGCTGCAGCTGTGAGCATTGAAGAGAACTGGGATAAAAGGGGGCGGCGTAGCCATTCAGGGAGAGCCTTGAAGGAGCCCTGAACTGGGAAAGAACAGCATGCAGAAGAAAGCGTCTGTGCTGTGAAGATCTGCAGCCATAAGAACACACCGAGGAGGTATGGACTTTAGCAATCTGAGAACAGCATGATGGGACTCTAGAGAAATAGAACAACAACAAGTGGCAGCTTTCGATTTGGAGCAATCCAGCAAAGCTTGCAAATTTCTTGCTGGGCACCACCCTCTTGGTCAGGGCGAGTGGCCAGAAATGGAGGCCATTTTCCATGGGGAAAACGAAGTCATTGGCCCAGGCTCTGGGTGTCAGATGACAGGTGGCATCTGGGGCTGTAAGGACTTGCAGGGTCCTAGTTGCTGGCAGCTTTCGTTCTGGAAGGATCCAGCAGAGTTTGTAGATTCCTGGCTTGGCACTGCCCTGCCTGCCAGGCCAAGTGGCCAGAAATGAAGGCCATTTTCCATGGGAAAAACGAAGTCCTTTCCCCAGGGTCTCAGTAATATGTTCAAGGTGGCGTTTGAGGCTCTAAGTACTTCCAGGGCCCTAGTTGCTGCCAGCTTTTCTTTTGGAAAAATCCAGCAACGATTGCATCATTCTAGCTAGGCTCCCACTTTCTGGCAGGGTGAGTGGCTGCCAAGGGAGGCCATTTGCCATGGGAAAAAGAAGTCCTTTCCCCAGGGTCTGGGTGTCAGATGAAAGGTGGCCTTTGGGGTTCTGAGGACTTGTAGGGTAGTACTTACTGGCTAGAGTAGAGGAAATGGATTCTATTTGAATATCTGTCTAGAGGCTTTGCCCCACAGGTCCTGGTTGTCCTTGATGGGCTGCAGCTGTGAGCATTGAAGAGAACTGGGATAAAAGGGGGCGGCGTAGCCATTCAGGGAGAGCCTTGAAGGAGCCCTGAACTGGGAAAGAACAGCATGCAGAAGAAAGCGTCTGTGCTGTGAAGATCTGCAGCCATAAGAACACACCGAGGAGGTATGGACTTTAGCAATCTGAGAACAGCATGATGGGACTCTAGAGAAATAGAACAACAACAAGTGGCAGCTTTAGATTTGGAGCAATCCAGCAAAGCTTGCAAATTTCTTGCTGGGCACCACCCTCTTGGTCAGGGCGAGTGGCCAGAAATGGAGGCCATTTTCCATGGGGAAAACGAAGTCATTGGCCCAGGCTCTGGGTGTCAGATGACAGGTGGCATCTGGGGCTCTAAGGACTTGCAGGGTCCTAGTTGCTGGCAGCTTTCGTTCTGGAAGGATCCAGCACAGTTTGTAGATTCCTGGCTTGGCACTGCCCTGCCTGCCAGGCCAAGTGGCCACAAATGAAGGCCATTTTCCATGGGAAAAACGAAGTCCTTTCCCCAGGGTCTCAGGAATATGTTCAAGGTGGCGTTTGAGGCTCTAAGTACTTCCAGGGCCCTAGTTGCTGCCAGCTTTTCTTTTGGAAAAATCCAGCAACGATTGCATCATTCTAGCTAGGCTCCCACTTTCTGCCAGGGTGAGTGGCTGCCAAGGGAGGCCATTTGCCATGGGAAAAAGAAGTCCTTTCCCCAGGGTCTGGGTGTCAGATGAAAGGTGGCCTTTGGGGTTCTGAGGACTTGTAGGGTAGTACTTACTGGCTAGAGTAGAGGAAATGGATTCTATTTGAATATCTGTCCCACAGGTCCTGGTTGTCCTTGATGGGCTGCAGCTGTGAGCATTGAAGAGAACTGGGATAAAAGGGGGCGGCGTAGCCATTCAGGGAGAGCCTTGAAGGAGCCCTGAACTGGGAAAGAACAGCATGCAGAAGAAAGCGTCTGTGCTGTGAAGATCTGCAGCCATAAGAACACACCGAGGAGGTATGGACTTTAGCAATCTGAGAACAGCATGATGGGACTCTAGAGAAATAGAACAACAACAAGTGGCAGCTTTCGATTTGGAGCAATCCAGCAAAGCTTGCAAATTTCTTGCTGGGCACCACCCTCTTGGTCAGGGCGAGTGGCCAGAAATGGAGGCCATTTTCCATGGGGAAAACGAAGTCATTGGCCCAGGCTCTGGGTGTCAGATGACTGGTGGCATCTGGGGCTCTAAGGACTTGCAGGGTCCTAGTTGCTGGCAGCTTTCGTTCTGGAAGGATCCAGCACAGTTTGTAGATTCCTGGCTTGGCACTGCCCTGCCTGCCAGGCCAAGTGGCCAGAAATGAAGGCCATTTTCCATGGGAAAAACGAAGTCCTTTCCCCAGGGTCTCAGTAATATGTTCAAGGTGGCGTTTGAGGCTCTAAGTACTTCCAGGGCCCTAGTTGCTGGCAGCTTTTCTTTTGGAAAAATCCAGCAACGATTGCATCATTCTAGCTAGGCTCCCACTTTCTGCCAGGGTGAGTGGCTGCCAAGGGAGGCCATTTGCCATGGGAAAAAGAAGTCCTTTCCCCAGGGTCTGGGTGTCAGATGAAAGGTGGCCTTTGGGGTTCTGAGGACTTGTAGGGTAGTACTTACTGGCTAGAGTAGAGGAAATGGATTCTATTTGAATATCTGTCTAGAGGCTTTGCCCCACAGGTCCTGGTTGTCCTTGATGGGCTGCAGCTGTGAGCATTGAAGAGAACTGGGATAAAAGGGGGCGGCGTAGCCATTCAGGGAGAGCCTTGAAGGAGCCCTGAACTGGGAAAGAACAGCATGCAGAAGAAAGCGTCTGTGCTGTGAAGATCTGCAGCCATAAGAACACACCGAGGAGGTATGGACTTTAGCAATCTGAGAACAGCATGATGGGACTCTAGAGAAATAGAACAACAACAAGTGGCAGCTTTAGATTTGGAGCAATCCAGCAAAGCTTGCAAATTTCTTGCTGGGCACCACCCTCTTGGTCAGGGCGAGTGGCCAGAAATGGAGGCCATTTTCCATGGGGAAAACGAAGTCATTGGCCCAGGCTCTGGGTGTCAGATGACAGGTGGCATCTGGGGCTGTAAGGACTTGCAGGGTCCTAGTTGCTGGCAGCTTTCGTTCTGGAAGGATCCAGCAGAGTTTGTAGATTCCTGGCTTGGCACTGCCCTGCCTGCCAGGCCAAGTGGCCACAAATGAAGGCCATTTTCCATGGGAAAAACGAAGTCCTTTCCCCAGGGTCTCAGGAATATGTTCAAGGTGGCGTTTGAGGCTCTAAGTACTTCCAGGGCCCTAGTTGCTGCCAGCTTTTCTTTTGGAAAAATCCAGCAACGATTGCATCATTCTAGCTAGGCTCCCACTTTCTGCCAGGGTGAGTGGCTGCCAAGGGAGGCCATTTGCCATGGGAAAAAGAAGTCCTTTCCCCAGGGTCTGGGTGTCAGATGAAAGGTGGCCTTTGGGGTTCTGAGGACTTGTAGGGTAGTACTTACTGGCTAGAGTAGAGGAAATGGATTCTATTTGAATATCTGTCCCACAGGTCCTGGTTGTCCTTGATGGGCTGCAGCTGTGAGCATTGAAGAGAACTGGGATAAAAGGGGGCGGCGTAGCCATTCAGGGAGAGCCTTGAAGGAGCCCTGAACTGGGAAAGAACAGCATGCAGAAGAAAGCGTCTGTGCTGTGAAGATCTGCAGCCATAAGAACACACCGAGGAGGTATGGACTTTAGCAATCTGAGAACAGCATGATGGGACTCTAGAGAAATAGAAGAACAACAAGTGGCAGCTTTCGATTTGGAGCAATCCAGCAAAGCTTGCAAATTTCTTGCTGGGCACCACCCTCTTGGTCAGGGCGAGTGGCCAGAAATGGAGGCCATTTTCCATGGGGAAAACGAAGTCATTGGCCCAGGCTCTGGGTGTCAGATGACTGGTGGCATCTGGGGCTCTAAGGACTTGCAGGGTCCTAGTTGCTGGCAGCTTTCGTTCTGGAAGGATCCAGCAGAGTTTGTAGATTCCTGGCTTGGCACTGCCCTGCCTGCCAGGCCAAGTGGCCACAAATGAAGGCCATTTTCCATGGGAAAAACGAAGTCCTTTCCCCAGGGTCTCAGTAATATGTTCAAGGTGGCGTTTGAGGCTCTAAGTACTTCCAGGGCCCTAGTTGCTGCCAGCTTTTCTTTTGGAAAAATCCAGCAACGATTGCATCATTCTAGCTAGGCTCCCACTTTCTGCCAGGGTGAGTGGCTGCCAAGGGAGGCCATTTGCCATGGGAAAAAGAAGTCCTTTCCCCAGGGTCTGGGTGTCAGATGAAAGGTGGCCTTTGGGGTTCTGAGGACTTGTAGGGTAGTACTTACTGGCTAGAGTAGAGGAAATGGATTCTATTTGAATATCTGTCCCACAGGTCCTGGTTGTCCTTGATGGGCTGCAGCTGTGAGCATTGAAGAGAACTGGGATAAAAGGGGGCGGCGTAGCCATTCAGGGAGAGCCTTGAAGGAGCCCTGAACTGGGAAAGAACAGCATGCAGAAGAAAGCGTCTGTGCTGTGAAGATCTGCAGCCATAAGAACACACCGAGGAGGTATGGACTTTAGCAATCTGAGAACAGCATTATGGGACTCTAGAGAAATAGAACAACAACAAGTGGCAGCTTTCGATTTGGAGCAATCCAGCAAAGCTTGCAAATTTCTTGCTGGGCACCACCCTCTTGGTCAGGGCGAGTGGCCAGAAATGGAGGCCATTTTCCATGGGGAAAACGAAGTCATTGGCCCAGGCTCTGGGTGTCAGATGAAAGGTGGCATCTGGGGCTGTAAGGACTTGCAGGGTCCTAGTTGCTGGCAGCTTTCGTTCTGGAAGGATCCAGCAGAGTTTGTAGATTCCTGGCTTGGCACTGCCCTGCCTGCCAGGCCAAGTGGCCAGAAATGAAGGCCATTTTCCATGGGAAAAAGATGTCCTTTCCCCAGGGTCTCAGTAATATGTTCAAGGTGGCGTTTGAGGCTCTAAGTACTTCCAGGGCCCTAGTTGCTGCCAGCTTTTCTTTTGGAAAAATCCAGCAACGATTGCATCATTCTAGCTAGGCTCCCACTTTCTGCCAGGGTGAGTGGCTGCCAAGGGAGGCCATTTGCCATGGGAAAAAGAAGTCCTTTCCCCAGGGTCTGGGTGTCAGATGAAAGGTGGCCTTTGGGGTTCTGAGGACTTGTAGGGTAGTACTTACTGGCTAGAGTAGAGGAAATGGATTCTATTTGAATATCTGTCCCACAGGTCCTGGTTGTCCTTGATGGGCTGCAGCTGTGAGCATTGAAGAGAACTGGGATAAAAGGGGGCGGCGTAGCCATTCAGGGAGAGCCTTGAAGGAGCCCTGAACTGGGAAAGAACAGCATGCAGAAGAAAGCGTCTGTGCTGTGAAGATCTGCAGCCATAAGAACACACCGAGGAGGTATGGACTTTAGCAATCTGAGAACAGCATGATGGGACTCTAGAGAAATAGAACAACAACAAGTGGCAGCTTTAGATTTGGAGCAATCCAGCAAAGCTTGCAAATTTCTTGCTGGGCACCACCCTCTTGGTCAGGGCGAGTGGCCAGAAATGGAGGCCATTTTCCATGGGGAAAACGAAGTCATTGGCCCAGGCTCTGGGTGTCAGATGACTGGTGGCATCTGGGGCTCTAAGGACTTGCAGGGTCCTAGTTGCTGGCAGCTTTCGTTCTGGAAGGATCCAGCAGAGTTTGTAGATTCCTGGCTTGGCACTGCCCTGCCTGCCAGGCCAAGTGGCCAGAAATGAAGGCCATTTTCCATGGGAAAAACGAAGTCCTTTCCCCAGGGTCTCAGTAATATGTTCAAGGTGGCGTTTGAGGCTCTAAGTACTTCCAGGGCCCTAGTTGCTGCCAGCTTTTCTTTTGGAAAAATCCAGCAACGATTGCATCATTCTAGCTAGGCTCCCACTTTCTGCCAGGGTGAGTGGCTGCCAAGGGAGGCCATTTGCCATGGGAAAAAGAAGTCCTTTCCCCAGGGTCTGGGTGTCAGATGAAAGGTGGCCTTTGGGGTTCTGAGGACTTGTAGGGTAGTACTTACTGGCTAGAGTAGAGGAAATGGATTCTATTTGAATATCTGTCTAGAGGCTTTGCCCCACAGGTCCTGGTTGTCCTTGATGGGCTGCAGCTGTGAGCATTGAAGAGAACTGGGATAAAAGGGGGCGGCGTAGCCATTCAGGGAGAGCCTTGAAGGAGCCCTGAACTGGGAAAGAACAGCATGCAGAAGAAAGCGTCTGTGCTGTGAAGATCTGCAGCCATAAGAACACACCGAGGAGGTATGGACTTTAGCAATCTGAGAACAGCATGATGGGACTCTAGAGAAATAGAACAACAACAAGTGGCAGCTTTAGATTTGGAGCAATCCAGCAAAGCTTGCAAATTTCTTGCTGGGCACCACCCTCTTGGTCAGGGCGAGTGGCCAGAAATGGAGGCCATTTTCCATGGGGAAAACGAAGTCATTGGCCCAGGCTCTGGGTGTCAGATGACTGGTGGCATCTGGGGCTCTAAGGACTTGCAGGGTCCTAGTTGCTGGCAGCTTTCGTTCTGGAAGGATCCAGCAGAGTTTGTAGATTCCTGGCTTGGCACTGCCCTGCCTGCCAGGCCAAGTGGCCAGAAATGAAGGCCATTTTCCATGGGAAAAACGAAGTCCTTTCCCCAGGGTCTCAGTAATATGTTCAAGGTGGCGTTTGAGGCTCTAAGTACTTCCAGGGCCCTAGTTGCTGCCAGCTTTTCTTTTGGAAAAATCCAGCAACGATTGCATCATTCTAGCTAGGCTCCCACTTTCTGCCAGGGTGAGTGGCTGCCAAGGGAGGCCATTTGCCATGGGAAAAAGAAGTCCTTTCCCCAGGGTCTGGGTGTCAGATGAAAGGTGGCCTTTGGGGTTCTGAGGACTTGTAGGGTAGTACTTACTGGCTAGAGTAGAGGAAATGGATTCTATTTGAATATCTGTCCCACAGGTCCTGGTTGTCCTTGATGGGCTGCAGCTGTGAGCATTGAAGAGAACTGGGATAAAAGGGGGCGGCGTAGCCATTCAGGGAGAGCCTTGAAGGAGCCCTGAACTGGGAAAGAACAGCATGCAGAAGAAAGCGTCTGTGCTGTGAAGATCTGCAGCCATAAGAACACACCGAGGAGGTATGGACTTTAGCAATCTGAGAACAGCATGATGGGACTCTAGAGAAATAGAACAACAACAAGTGGCAGCTTTCGATTTGGAGCAATCCAGCAAAGCTTGCAAATTTCTTGCTGGGCACCACCCTCTTGGTCAGGGCGAGTGGCCAGAAATGGAGGCCATTTTCCATGGGGAAAACGAAGTCATTGGCCCAGGCTCTGGGTGTCAGATGACAGGTGGCATCTGGGGCTGTAAGGACTTGCAGGGTCCTAGTTGCTGGCAGCTTTCGTTCTGGAAGGATCCAGCAGAGTTTGTAGATTCCTGGCTTGGCACTGCCCTGCCTGCCAGGCAGAGTGGCCAGAAATGAAGGCCATTTTCCATGGGAAAAACGAAGTCCTTTCCCCAGGGTCTCAGGAATATGTTCAAGGTGGCGTTTGAGGCTCTAAGTACTTCCAGGGCCCTAGTTGCTGCCAGCTTTTCTTTTGGAAAAATCCAGCAACGATTGCATCATTCTAGCTAGGCTCCCACTTTCTGCCAGGGTGAGTGGCTGCCAAGGGAGGCCATTTGCCATGGGAAAAAGAAGTCCTTTCCCCAGGGTCTGGGTGTCAGATGAAAGGTGGCCTTTGGGGTTCTGAGGACTTGTAGGGTAGTACTTACTGGCTAGAGTAGAGGAAATGGATTCTATTTGAATATCTGTCCCACAGGTCCTGGTTGTCCTTGATGGGCTGCAGCTGTGAGCATTGAAGAGAACTGGGATAAAAGGGGGCGGCGTAGCCATTCAGGGAGAGCCTTGAAGGAGCCCTGAACTGGGAAAGAACAGCATGCAGAAGAAAGCGTCTGTGCTGTGAAGATCTGCAGCCATAAGAACACACCGAGGAGGTATGGACTTTAGCAATCTGAGAACAGCATGATGGGACTCTAGAGAAATAGAACAACAACAAGTGGCAGCTTTCGATTTGGAGCAATCCAGCAAAGCTTGCAAATTTCTTGCTGGGCACCACCCTCTTGGTCAGGGCGAGTGGCCAGAAATGGAGGCCATTTTCCATGGGGAAAACGAAGTCATTGGCCCAGGCTCTGGGTGTCAGATGACTGGTGGCATCTGGGGCTCTAAGGACTTGCAGGGTCCTAGTTGCTGGCAGCTTTCGTTCTGGAAGGATCCAGCAGAGTTTGTAGATTCCTGGCTTGGCACTGCCCTGCCTGCCAGGCCAAGTGGCCACAAATGAAGGCCATTTTCCATGGGAAAAACGAAGTCCTTTCCCCAGGGTCTCAGGAATATGTTCAAGGTGGCGTTTGAGGCTCTAAGTACTTCCAGGGCCCTAGTTGCTGCCAGCTTTTCTTTTGGAAAAATCCAGCAACGATTGCATCATTCTAGCTAGGCTCCCACTTTCTGCCAGGGTGAGTGGCTGCCAAGGGAGGCCATTTGCCATGGGAAAAAGAAGTCCTTTCCCCAGGGTCTGGGTGTCAGATGAAAGGTGGCCTTTGGGGTTCTGAGGACTTGTAGGGTAGTACTTACTGGCTAGAGTAGAGGAAATGGATTCTATTTGAATATCTGTCCCACAGGTCCTGGTTGTCCTTGATGGGCTGCAGCTGTGAGCATTGAAGAGAACTGGGATAAAAGGGGGCGGCGTAGCCATTCAGGGAGAGCCTTGAAGGAGCCCTGAACTGGGAAAGAACAGCATGCAGAAGAAAGCGTCTGTGCTGTGAAGATCTGCAGCCATAAGAACACACCGAGGAGGTATGGACTTTAGCAATCTGAGAACAGCATGATGGGACTCTAGAGAAATAGAACAACAACAAGTGGCAGCTTTCGATTTGGAGCAATCCAGCAAAGCTTGCAAATTTCTTGCTGGGCACCACCCTCTTGGTCAGGGCGAGTGGCCAGAAATGGAGGCCATTTTCCATGGGGAAAACGAAGTCATTGGCCCAGGCTCTGGGTGTCAGATGACAGGTGGCATCTGGGGCTCTAAGGACTTGCAGGGTCCTAGTTGCTGGCAGCTTTCGTTCTGGAAGGATCCAGCACAGTTTGTAGATTCCTGGCTTGGCACTGCCCTGCCTGCCAGGCAGAGTGGCCAGAAATGAAGGCCATTTTCCATGGGAAAAACGAAGTCCTTTCCCCAGGGTCTCAGTAATATGTTCAAGGTGGCGTTTGAGGCTCTAAGTACTTCCAGGGCCCTAGTTGCTGCCAGCTTTTCTTTTGGAAAAATCCAGCAACGATTGCATCATTCTAGCTAGGCTCCCACTTTCTGCCAGGGTGAGTGGCTGCCAAGGGAGGCCATTTGCCATGGGAAAAAGAAGTCCTTTCCCCAGGGTCTGGGTGTCAGATGAAAGGTGGCCTTTGGGGTTCTGAGGACTTGTAGGGTAGTACTTACTGGCTAGAGTAGAGGAAATGGATTCTATTTGAATATCTGTCTAGAGGCTTTGCCCCACAGGTCCTGGTTGTCCTTGATGGGCTGCAGCTGTGAGCATTGAAGAGAACTGGGATAAAAGGGGGCGGCGTAGCCATTCAGGGAGAGCCTTGAAGGAGCCCTGAACTGGGAAAGAACAGCATGCAGAAGAAAGCGTCTGTGCTGTGAAGATCTGCAGCCATAAGAACACACCGAGGAGGTATGGACTTTAGCAATCTGAGAACAGCATGATGGGACTCTAGAGAAATAGAACAACAACAAGTGGCAGCTTTCGATTTGGAGCAATCCAGCAAAGCTTGCAAATTTCTTGCTGGGCACCACCCTCTTGGTCAGGGCGAGTGGCCAGAAATGGAGGCCATTTTCCATGGGGAAAACGAAGTCATTGGCCCAGGCTCTGGGTGTCAGATGACAGGTGGCATCTGGGGCTCTAAGGACTTGCAGGGTCCTAGTTGCTGGCAGCTTTCGTTCTGGAAGGATCCAGCACAGTTTGTAGATTCCTGGCTTGGCACTGCCCTGCCTGCCAGGCAGAGTGGCCAGAAATGAAGGCCATTTTCCATGGGAAAAACGAAGTCCTTTCCCCAGGGTCTCAGTAATATGTTCAAGGTGGCGTTTGAGGCTCTAAGTACTTCCAGGGCCCTAGTTGCTGCCAGCTTTTCTTTTGGAAAAATCCAGCAACGATTGCATCATTCTAGCTAGGCTCCCACTTTCTGCCAGGGTGAGTGGCTGCCAAGGGAGGCCATTTGCCATGGGAAAAAGAAGTCCTTTCCCCAGGGTCTGGGTGTCAGATGAAAGGTGGCCTTTGGGGTTCTGAGGACTTGTAGGGTAGTACTTACTGGCTAGAGTAGAGGAAATGGATTCTATTTGAATATCTGTCCCACAGGTCCTGGTTGTCCTTGATGGGCTGCAGCTGTGAGCATTGAAGAGAACTGGGATAAAAGGGGGCGGCGTAGCCATTCAGGGAGAGCCTTGAAGGAGCCCTGAACTGGGAAAGAACAGCATGCAGAAGAAAGCGTCTGTGCTGTGAAGATCTGCAGCCATAAGAACACACCGAGGAGGTATGGACTTTAGCAATCTGAGAACAGCATGATGGGACTCTAGAGAAATAGAACAACAACAAGTGGCAGCTTTCGATTTGGAGCAATCCAGCAAAGCTTGCAAATTTCTTGCTGGGCACCACCCTCTTGGTCAGGGCGAGTGGCCAGAAATGGAGGCCATTTTCCATGGGGAAAACGAAGTCATTGGCCCAGGCTCTGGGTGTCAGATGACAGGTGGCATCTGGGGCTCTAAGGACTTGCAGGGTCCTAGTTGCTGGCAGCTTTCGTTCTGGAAGGATCCAGCACAGTTTGTAGATTCCTGGCTTGGCACTGCCCTGCCTGCCAGGCAGAGTGGCCACAAATGAAGGCCATTTTCCATGGGAAAAACGAAGTCCTTTCCCCAGGGTCTCAGTAATATGTTCAAGGTGGCGTTTGAGGCTCTAAGTACTTCCAGGGCCCTAGTTGCTGCCAGCTTTTCTTTTGGAAAAATCCAGCAACGATTGCATCATTCTAGCTAGGCTCCCACTTTCTGCCAGGGTGAGTGGCTGCCAAGGGAGGCCATTTGCCATGGGAAAAAGAAGTCCTTTCCCCAGGGTCTGGGTGTCAGATGAAAGGTGGCCTTTGGGGTTCTGAGGACTTGTAGGGTAGTACTTACTGGCTAGAGTAGAGGAAATGGATTCTATTTGAATATCTGTCCCACAGGTCCTGGTTGTCCTTGATGGGCTGCAGCTGTGAGCATTGAAGAGAACTGGGATAAAAGGGGGCGGCGTAGCCATTCAGGGAGAGCCTTGAAGGAGCCCTGAACTGGGAAAGAACAGCATGCAGAAGAAAGCGTCTGTGCTGTGAAGATCTGCAGCCATAAGAACACACCGAGGAGGTATGGACTTTAGCAATCTGAGAACAGCATGATGGGACTCTAGAGAAATAGAACAACAACAAGTGGCAGCTTTCGATTTGGAGCAATCCAGCAAAGCTTGCAAATTTCTTGCTGGGCACCACCCTCTTGGTCAGGGCGAGTGGCCAGAAATGGAGGCCATTTTCCATGGGGAAAACGAAGTCATTGGCCCAGGCTCTGGGTGTCAGATGACAGGTGGCATCTGGGGCTCTAAGGACTTGCAGGGTCCTAGTTGCTGGCAGCTTTCGTTCTGGAAGGATCCAGCACAGTTTGTAGATTCCTGGCTTGGCACTGCCCTGCCTGCCAGGCAGAGTGGCCACAAATGAAGGCCATTTTCCATGGGAAAAACGAAGTCCTTTCCCCAGGGTCTCAGTAATATGTTCAAGGTGGCGTTTGAGGCTCTAAGTACTTCCAGGGCCCTAGTTGCTGCCAGCTTTTCTTTTGGAAAAATCCAGCAACGATTGCATCATTCTAGCTAGGCTCCCACTTTCTGCCAGGGTGAGTGGCTGCCAAGGGAGGCCATTTGCCATGGGAAAAAGAAGTCCTTTCCCCAGGGTCTGGGTGTCAGATGAAAGGTGGCCTTTGGGGTTCTGAGGACTTGTAGGGTAGTACTTACTGGCTAGAGTAGAGGAAATGGATTCTATTTGAATATCTGTCTAGAGGCTTTGCCCCACAGGTCCTGGTTGTCCTTGATGGGCTGCAGCTGTGAGCATTGAAGAGAACTGGGATAAAAGGGGGCGGCGTAGCCATTCAGGGAGAGCCTTGAAGGAGCCCTGAACTGGGAAAGAACAGCATGCAGAAGAAAGCGTCTGTGCTGTGAAGATCTGCAGCCATAAGAACACACCGAGGAGGTATGGACTTTAGCAATCTGAGAACAGCATGATGGGACTCTAGAGAAATAGAACAACAACAAGTGGCAGCTTTCGATTTGGAGCAATCCAGCAAAGCTTGCAAATTTCTTGCTGGGCACCACCCTCTTGGTCAGGGCGAGTGGCCAGAAATGGAGGCCATTTTCCATGGGGAAAACGAAGTCATTGGCCCAGGCTCTGGGTGTCAGATGACAGGTGGCATCTGGGGCTCTAAGGACTTGCAGGGTCCTAGTTGCTGGCAGCTTTCGTTCTGGAAGGATCCAGCACAGTTTGTAGATTCCTGGCTTGGCACTGCCCTGCCTGCCAGGCAGAGTGGCCAGAAATGAAGGCCATTTTCCATGGGAAAAACGAAGTCCTTTCCCCAGGGTCTCAGTAATATGTTCAAGGTGGCGTTTGAGGCTCTAAGTACTTCCAGGGCCCTAGTTGCTGCCAGCTTTTCTTTTGGAAAAATCCAGCAACGATTGCATCATTCTAGCTAGGCTCCCACTTTCTGCCAGGGTGAGTGGCTGCCAAGGGAGGCCATTTGCCATGGGAAAAAGAAGTCCTTTCCCCAGGGTCTGGGTGTCAGATGAAAGGTGGCCTTTGGGGTTCTGAGGACTTGTAGGGTAGTACTTACTGGCTAGAGTAGAGGAAATGGATTCTATTTGAATATCTGTCCCACAGGTCCTGGTTGTCCTTGATGGGCTGCAGCTGTGAGCATTGAAGAGAACTGGGATAAAAGGGGGCGGCGTAGCCATTCAGGGAGAGCCTTGAAGGAGCCCTGAACTGGGAAAGAACAGCATGCAGAAGAAAGCGTCTGTGCTGTGAAGATCTGCAGCCATAAGAACACACCGAGGAGGTATGGACTTTAGCAATCTGAGAACAGCATGATGGGACTCTAGAGAAATAGAAGAACAACAAGTGGCAGCTTTCGATTTGGAGCAATCCAGCAAAGCTTGCAAATTTCTTGCTGGGCACCACCCTCTTGGTCAGGGCGAGTGGCCAGAAATGGAGGCCATTTTCCATGGGGAAAACGAAGTCATTGGCCCAGGCTCTGGGTGTCAGATGACTGGTGGCATCTGGGGCTCTAAGGACTTGCAGGGTCCTAGTTGCTGGCAGCTTTCGTTCTGGAAGGATCCAGCAGAGTTTGTAGATTCCTGGCTTGGCACTGCCCTGCCTGCCAGGCCAAGTGGCCAGAAATGAAGGCCATTTTCCATGGGAAAAACGAAGTCCTTTCCCCAGGGTCTCAGTAATATGTTCAAGGTGGCGTTTGAGGCTCTAAGTACTTCCAGGGCCCTAGTTGCTGCCAGCTTTTCTTTTGGAAAAATCCAGCAACGATTGCATCATTCTAGCTAGGCTCCCACTTTCTGCCAGGGTGAGTGGCTGCCAAGGGAGGCCATTTGCCATGGGAAAAAGAAGTCCTTTCCCCAGGGTCTGGGTGTCAGATGAAAGGTGGCCTTTGGGGTTCTGAGGACTTGTAGGGTAGTACTTACTGGCTAGAGTAGAGGAAATGGATTCTATTTGAATATCTGTCTAGAGGCTTTGCCCCACAGGTCCTGGTTGTCCTTGATGGGCTGCAGCTGTGAGCATTGAAGAGAACTGGGATAAAAGGGGGCGGCGTAGCCATTCAGGGAGAGCCTTGAAGGAGCCCTGAACTGGGAAAGAACAGCATGCAGAAGAAAGCGTCTGTGCTGTGAAGATCTGCAGCCATAAGAACACACCGAGGAGGTATGGACTTTAGCAATCTGAGAACAGCATGATGGGACTCTAGAGAAATAGAACAACAACAAGTGGCAGCTTTCGATTTGGAGCAATCCAGCAAAGCTTGCAAATTTCTTGCTGGGCACCACCCTCTTGGTCAGGGCGAGTGGCCAGAAATGGAGGCCATTTTCCATGGGGAAAACGAAGTCATTGGCCCAGGCTCTGGGTGTCAGATGACAGGTGGCATCTGGGGCTCTAAGGACTTGCAGGGTCCTAGTTGCTGGCAGCTTTCGTTCTGGAAGGATCCAGCACAGTTTGTAGATTCCTGGCTTGGCACTGCCCTGCCTGCCAGGCCAAGTGGCCACAAATGAAGGCCATTTTCCATGGGAAAAACGAAGTCCTTTCCCCAGGGTCTCAGTAATATGTTCAAGGTGGCGTTTGAGGCTCTAAGTACTTCCAGGGCCCTAGTTGCTGCCAGCTTTTCTTTTGGAAAAATCCAGCAACGATTGCATCATTCTAGCTAGGCTCCCACTTTCTGCCAGGGTGAGTGGCTGCCAAGGGAGGCCATTTGCCATGGGAAAAAGAAGTCCTTTCCCCAGGGTCTGGGTGTCAGATGAAAGGTGGCCTTTGGGGTTCTGAGGACTTGTAGGGTAGTACTTACTGGCTAGAGTAGAGGAAATGGATTCTATTTGAATATCTGTCCCACAGGTCCTGGTTGTCCTTGATGGGCTGCAGCTGTGAGCATTGAAGAGAACTGGGATAAAAGGGGGCGGCGTAGCCATTCAGGGAGAGCCTTGAAGGAGCCCTGAACTGGGAAAGAACAGCATGCAGAAGAAAGCGTCTGTGCTGTGAAGATCTGCAGCCATAAGAACACACCGAGGAGGTATGGACTTTAGCAATCTGAGAACAGCATGATGGGACTCTAGAGAAATAGAACAACAACAAGTGGCAGCTTTCGATTTGGAGCAATCCAGCAAAGCTTGCAAATTTCTTGCTGGGCACCACCCTCTTGGTCAGGGCGAGTGGCCAGAAATGGAGGCCATTTTCCATGGGGAAAACGAAGTCATTGGCCCAGGCTCTGGGTGTCAGATGACAGGTGGCATCTGGGGCTCTAAGGACTTGCAGGGTCCTAGTTGCTGGCAGCTTTCGTTCTGGAAGGATCCAGCACAGTTTGTAGATTCCTGGCTTGGCACTGCCCTGCCTGCCAGGCAGAGTGGCCACAAATGAAGGCCATTTTCCATGGGAAAAACGAAGTCCTTTCCCCAGGGTCTCAGTAATATGTTCAAGGTGGCGTTTGAGGCTCTAAGTACTTCCAGGGCCCTAGTTGCTGCCAGCTTTTCTTTTGGAAAAATCCAGCAACGATTGCATCATTCTAGCTAGGCTCCCACTTTCTGCCAGGGTGAGTGGCTGCCAAGGGAGGCCATTTGCCATGGGAAAAAGAAGTCCTTTCCCCAGGGTCTGGGTGTCAGATGAAAGGTGGCCTTTGGGGTTCTGAGGACTTGTAGGGTAGTACTTACTGGCTAGAGTAGAGGAAATGGATTCTATTTGAATATCTGTCCCACAGGTCCTGGTTGTCCTTGATGGGCTGCAGCTGTGAGCATTGAAGAGAACTGGGATAAAAGGGGGCGGCGTAGCCATTCAGGGAGAGCCTTGAAGGAGCCCTGAACTGGGAAAGAACAGCATGCAGAAGAAAGCGTCTGTGCTGTGAAGATCTGCAGCCATAAGAACACACCGAGGAGGTATGGACTTTAGCAATCTGAGAACAGCATGATGGGACTCTAGAGAAATAGAACAACAACAAGTGGCAGCTTTCGATTTGGAGCAATCCAGCAAAGCTTGCAAATTTCTTGCTGGGCACCACCCTCTTGGTCAGGGCGAGTGGCCAGAAATGGAGGCCATTTTCCATGGGGAAAACGAAGTCATTGGCCCAGGCTCTGGGTGTCAGATGACTGGTGGCATCTGGGGCTCTAAGGACTTGCAGGGTCCTAGTTGCTGGCAGCTTTCGTTCTGGAAGGATCCAGCAGAGTTTGTAGATTCCTGGCTTGGCACTGCCCTGCCTGCCAGGCAGAGTGGCCACAAATGAAGGCCATTTTCCATGGGAAAAACGAAGTCCTTTCCCCAGGGTCTCAGTAATATGTTCAAGGTGGCGTTTGAGGCTCTAAGTACTTCCAGGGCCCTAGTTGCTGCCAGCTTTTCTTTTGGAAAAATCCAGCAACGATTGCATCATTCTAGCTAGGCTCCCACTTTCTGCCAGGGTGAGTGGCTGCCAAGGGAGGCCATTTGCCATGGGAAAAAGAAGTCCTTTCCCCAGGGTCTGGGTGTCAGATGAAAGGTGGCCTTTGGGGTTCTGAGGACTTGTAGGGTAGTACTTACTGGCTAGAGTAGAGGAAATGGATTCTATTTGAATATCTGTCTAGAGGCTTTGCCCCACAGGTCCTGGTTGTCCTTGATGGGCTGCAGCTGTGAGCATTGAAGAGAACTGGGATAAAAGGGGGCGGCGTAGCCATTCAGGGAGAGCCTTGAAGGAGCCCTGAACTGGGAAAGAACAGCATGCAGAAGAAAGCGTCTGTGCTGTGAAGATCTGCAGCCATAAGAACACACCGAGGAGGTATGGACTTTAGCAATCTGAGAACAGCATGATGGGACTCTAGAGAAATAGAACAACAACAAGTGGCAGCTTTAGATTTGGAGCAATCCAGCAAAGCTTGCAAATTTCTTGCTGGGCACCACCCTCTTGGTCAGGGCGAGTGGCCAGAAATGGAGGCCATTTTCCATGGGGAAAACGAAGTCATTGGCCCAGGCTCTGGGTGTCAGATGACAGGTGGCATCTGGGGCTGTAAGGACTTGCAGGGTCCTAGTTGCTGGCAGCTTTCGTTCTGGAAGGATCCAGCAGAGTTTGTAGATTCCTGGCTTGGCACTGCCCTGCCTGCCAGGCCAAGTGGCCAGAAATGAAGGCCATTTTCCATGGGAAAAACGAAGTCCTTTCCCCAGGGTCTCAGTAATATGTTCAAGGTGGCGTTTGAGGCTCTAAGTACTTCCAGGGCCCTAGTTGCTGCCAGCTTTTCTTTTGGAAAAATCCAGCAACGATTGCATCATTCTAGCTAGGCTCCCACTTTGTGCCAGGGTGAGTGGCTGCCAAGGGAGGCCATTTGCCATGGGAAAAAGAAGTCCTTTCCCCAGGGTCTGGGTGTCAGATGAAAGGTGGCCTTTGGGGTTCTGAGGACTTGTAGGGTAGTACTTACTGGCTAGAGTAGAGGAAATGGATTCTATTTGAATATCTGTCCCACAGGTCCTGGTTGTCCTTGATGGGCTGCAGCTGTGAGCATTGAAGAGAACTGGGATAAAAGGGGGCGGCGTAGCCATTCAGGGAGAGCCTTGAAGGAGCCCTGAACTGGGAAAGAACAGCATGCAGAAGAAAGCGTCTGTGCTGTGAAGATCTGCAGCCATAAGAACACACCGAGGAGGTATGGACTTTAGCAATCTGAGAACAGCATGATGGGACTCTAGAGAAATAGAACAACAACAAGTGGCAGCTTTAGATTTGGAGCAATCCAGCAAAGCTTGCAAATTTCTTGCTGGGCACCACCCTCTTGGTCAGGGCGAGTGGCCAGAAATGGAGGCCATTTTCCATGGGGAAAACGAAGTCATTGGCCCAGGCTCTGGGTGTCAGATGACTGGTGGCATCTGGGGCTCTAAGGACTTGCAGGGTCCTAGTTGCTGGCAGCTTTCGTTCTGGAAGGATCCAGCACAGTTTGTAGATTCCTGGCTTGGCACTGCCCTGCCTGCCAGGCCAAGTGGCCAGGCCAGAAATGAAGGCCATTTTCCATGGGAAAAACGAAGTCCTTTCCCCAGGGTCTCAGTAATATGTTCAAGGTGGCGTTTGAGGCTCTAAGTACTTCCAGGGCCCTAGTTGCTGGCAGCTTTTCTTTTGGAAAAATCCAGCAACGATTGCATCATTCTAGCTAGGCTCCCACTTTCTGCCAGGGTGAGTGGCTGCCAAGGGAGGCCATTTGCCATGGGAAAAAGAAGTCCTTTCCCCAGGGTCTGGGTGTCAGATGAAAGGTGGCCTTTGGGGTTCTGAGGACTTGTAGGGTAGTACTTACTGGCTAGAGTAGAGGAAATGGATTCTATTTGAATATCTGTCTAGAGGCTTTGCCCCACAGGTCCTGGTTGTCCTTGATGGGCTGCAGCTGTGAGCATTGAAGAGAACTGGGATAAAAGGGGGCGGCGTAGCCATTCAGGGAGAGCCTTGAAGGAGCCCTGAACTGGGAAAGAACAGCATGCAGAAGAAAGCGTCTGTGCTGTGAAGATCTGCAGCCATAAGAACACACCGAGGAGGTATGGACTTTAGCAATCTGAGAACAGCATTATGGGACTCTAGAGAAATAGAACAACAACAAGTGGCAGCTTTCGATTTGGAGCAATCCAGCAAAGCTTGCAAATTTCTTGCTGGGCACCACCCTCTTGGTCAGGGCGAGTGGCCAGAAATGGAGGCCATTTTCCATGGGGAAAACGAAGTCATTGGCCCAGGCTCTGGGTGTCAGATGACAGGTGGCATCTGGGGCTCTAAGGACTTGCAGGGTCCTAGTTGCTGGCAGCTTTCGTTCTGGAAGGATCCAGCACAGTTTGTAGATTCCTGGCTTGGCACTGCCCTGCCTGCCAGGCAGAGTGGCCACAAATGAAGGCCATTTTCCATGGGAAAAACGAAGTCCTTTCCCCAGGGTCTCAGTAATATGTTCAAGGTGGCGTTTGAGGCTCTAAGTACTTCCAGGGCCCTAGTTGCTGCCAGCTTTTCTTTTGGAAAAATCCAGCAACGATTGCATCATTCTAGCTAGGCTCCCACTTTCTGCCAGGGTGAGTGGCTGCCAAGGGAGGCCATTTGCCATGGGAAAAAGAAGTCCTTTCCCCAGGGTCTGGGTGTCAGATGAAAGGTGGCCTTTGGGGTTCTGAGGACTTGTAGGGTAGTACTTACTGGCTAGAGTAGAGGAAATGGATTCTATTTGAATATCTGTCCCACAGGTCCTGGTTGTCCTTGATGGGCTGCAGCTGTGAGCATTGAAGAGAACTGGGATAAAAGGGGGCGGCGTAGCCATTCAGGGAGAGCCTTGAAGGAGCCCTGAACTGGGAAAGAACAGCATGCAGAAGAAAGCGTCTGTGCTGTGAAGATCTGCAGCCATAAGAACACACCGAGGAGGTATGGACTTTAGCAATCTGAGAACAGCATGATGGGACTCTAGAGAAATAGAACAACAACAAGTGGCAGCTTTCGATTTGGAGCAATCCAGCAAAGCTTGCAAATTTCTTGCTGGGCACCACCCTCTTGGTCAGGGCGAGTGGCCAGAAATGGAGGCCATTTTCCATGGGGAAAACGAAGTCATTGGCCCAGGCTCTGGGTGTCAGATGACTGGTGGCATCTGGGGCTCTAAGGACTTGCAGGGTCCTAGTTGCTGGCAGCTTTCGTTCTGGAAGGATCCAGCAGAGTTTGTAGATTCCTGGCTTGGCACTGCCCTGCCTGCCAGGCAGAGTGGCCACAAATGAAGGCCATTTTCCATGGGAAAAACGAAGTCCTTTCCCCAGGGTCTCAGTAATATGTTCAAGGTGGCGTTTGAGGCTCTAAGTACTTCCAGGGCCCTAGTTGCTGCCAGCTTTTCTTTTGGAAAAATCCAGCAACGATTGCATCATTCTAGCTAGGCTCCCACTTTCTGCCAGGGTGAGTGGCTGCCAAGGGAGGCCATTTGCCATGGGAAAAAGAAGTCCTTTCCCCAGGGTCTGGGTGTCAGATGAAAGGTGGCCTTTGGGGTTCTGAGGACTTGTAGGGTAGTACTTACTGGCTAGAGTAGAGGAAATGGATTCTATTTGAATATCTGTCTAGAGGCTTTGCCCCACAGGTCCTGGTTGTCCTTGATGGGCTGCAGCTGTGAGCATTGAAGAGAACTGGGATAAAAGGGGGCGGCGTAGCCATTCAGGGAGAGCCTTGAAGGAGCCCTGAACTGGGAAAGAACAGCATGCAGAAGAAAGCGTCTGTGCTGTGAAGATCTGCAGCCATAAGAACACACCGAGGAGGTATGGACTTTAGCAATCTGAGAACAGCATGATGGGACTCTAGAGAAATAGAACAACAACAAGTGGCAGCTTTAGATTTGGAGCAATCCAGCAAAGCTTGCAAATTTCTTGCTGGGCACCACCCTCTTGGTCAGGGCGAGTGGCCAGAAATGGAGGCCATTTTCCATGGGGAAAACGAAGTCATTGGCCCAGGCTCTGGGTGTCAGATGACAGGTGGCATCTGGGGCTGTAAGGACTTGCAGGGTCCTAGTTGCTGGCAGCTTTCGTTCTGGAAGGATCCAGCACAGTTTGTAGATTCCTGGCTTGGCACTGCCCTGCCTGCCAGGCCAAGTGGCCAGAAATGAAGGCCATTTTCCATGGGAAAAACGAAGTCCTTTCCCCAGGGTCTCAGTAATATGTTCAAGGTGGCGTTTGAGGCTCTAAGTACTTCCAGGGCCCTAGTTGCTGCCAGCTTTTCTTTTGGAAAAATCCAGCAACGATTGCATCATTCTAGCTAGGCTCCCACTTTGTGCCAGGGTGAGTGGCTGCCAAGGGAGGCCATTTGCCATGGGAAAAAGAAGTCCTTTCCCCAGGGTCTGGGTGTCAGATGAAAGGTGGCCTTTGGGGTTCTGAGGACTTGTAGGGTAGTACTTACTGGCTAGAGTAGAGGAAATGGATTCTATTTGAATATCTGTCCCACAGGTCCTGGTTGTCCTTGATGGGCTGCAGCTGTGAGCATTGAAGAGAACTGGGATAAAAGGGGGCGGCGTAGCCATTCAGGGAGAGCCTTGAAGGAGCCCTGAACTGGGAAAGAACAGCATGCAGAAGAAAGCGTCTGTGCTGTGAAGATCTGCAGCCATAAGAACACACCGAGGAGGTATGGACTTTAGCAATCTGAGAACAGCATGATGGGACTCTAGAGAAATAGAACAACAACAAGTGGCAGCTTTAGATTTGGAGCAATCCAGCAAAGCTTGCAAATTTCTTGCTGGGCACCACCCTCTTGGTCAGGGCGAGTGGCCAGAAATGGAGGCCATTTTCCATGGGGAAAACGAAGTCATTGGCCCAGGCTCTGGGTGTCAGATGACAGGTGGCATCTGGGGCTCTAAGGACTTGCAGGGTCCTAGTTGCTGGCAGCTTTCGTTCTGGAAGGATCCAGCACAGTTTGTAGATTCCTGGCTTGGCACTGCCCTGCCTGCCAGGCCAAGTGGCCAGAAATGAAGGCCATTTTCCATGGGAAAAACGAAGTCCTTTCCCCAGGGTCTCAGTAATATGTTCAAGGTGGCGTTTGAGGCTCTAAGTACTTCCAGGGCCCTAGTTGCTGCCAGCTTTTCTTTTGGAAAAATCCAGCAACGATTGCATCATTCTAGCTAGGCTCCCACTTTCTGCCAGGGTGAGTGGCTGCCAAGGGAGGCCATTTGCCATGGGAAAAAGAAGTCCTTTCCCCAGGGTCTGGGTGTCAGATGAAAGGTGGCCTTTGGGGTTCTGAGGACTTGTAGGGTAGTACTTACTGGCTAGAGTAGAGGAAATGGATTCTATTTGAATATCTGTCTAGAGGCTTTGCCCCACAGGTCCTGGTTGTCCTTGATGGGCTGCAGCTGTGAGCATTGAAGAGAACTGGGATAAAAGGGGGCGGCGTAGCCATTCAGGGAGAGCCTTGAAGGAGCCCTGAACTGGGAAAGAACAGCATGCAGAAGAAAGCGTCTGTGCTGTGAAGATCTGCAGCCATAAGAACACACCGAGGAGGTATGGACTTTAGCAATCTGAGAACAGCATTATGGGACTCTAGAGAAATAGAACAACAACAAGTGGCAGCTTTCGATTTGGAGCAATCCAGCAAAGCTTGCAAATTTCTTGCTGGGCACCACCCTCTTGGTCAGGGCGAGTGGCCAGAAATGGAGGCCATTTTCCATGGGGAAAACGAAGTCATTGGCCCAGGCTCTGGGTGTCAGATGAAAGGTGGCATCTGGGGCTGTAAGGACTTGCAGGGTCCTAGTTGCTGGCAGCTTTCGTTCTGGAAGGATCCAGCAGAGTTTGTAGATTCCTGGCTTGGCACTGCCCTGCCTGCCAGGCCAAGTGGCCAGAAATGAAGGCCATTTTCCATGGGAAAAAGATGTCCTTTCCCCAGGGTCTCAGTAATATGTTCAAGGTGGCGTTTGAGGCTCTAAGTACTTCCAGGGCCCTAGTTGCTGCCAGCTTTTCTTTTGGAAAAATCCAGCAACGATTGCATCATTCTAGCTAGGCTCCCACTTTCTGCCAGGGTGAGTGGCTGCCAAGGGAGGCCATTTGCCATGGGAAAAAGAAGTCCTTTCCCCAGGGTCTGGGTGTCAGATGAAAGGTGGCCTTTGGGGTTCTGAGGACTTGTAGGGTAGTACTTACTGGCTAGAGTAGAGGAAATGGATTCTATTTGAATATCTGTCCCACAGGTCCTGGTTGTCCTTGATGGGCTGCAGCTGTGAGCATTGAAGAGAACTGGGATAAAAGGGGGCGGCGTAGCCATTCAGGGAGAGCCTTGAAGGAGCCCTGAACTGGGAAAGAACAGCATGCAGAAGAAAGCGTCTGTGCTGTGAAGATCTGCAGCCATAAGAACACACCGAGGAGGTATGGACTTTAGCAATCTGAGAACAGCATGATGGGACTCTAGAGAAATAGAACAACAACAAGTGGCAGCTTTCGATTTGGAGCAATCCAGCAAAGCTTGCAAATTTCTTGCTGGGCACCACCCTCTTGGTCAGGGCGAGTGGCCAGAAATGGAGGCCATTTTCCATGGGGAAAACGAAGTCACTGGCCCAGGCTCTGGGTGTCAGATGACAGGTGGCATCTGGGGCTGTAAGGACTTGCAGGGTCCTAGTTGCTGGCAGCTTTCGTTCTGGAAGGATCCAGCAGAGTTTGTAGATTCCTGGCTTGGCACTGCCCTGCCTGCCAGGCCAAGTGGCCACAAATGAAGGCCATTTTCCATGGGAAAAACGAAGTCCTTTCCCCAGGGTCTCAGTAATATGTTCAAGGTGGCGTTTGAGGCTCTAAGTACTTCCAGGGCCCTAGTTGCTGGCAGCTTTTCTTTTGGAAAAATCCAGCAACGATTGCATCATTCTAGCTAGGCTCCCACTTTCTGCCAGGGTGAGTGGCTGCCAAGGGAGGCCATTTGCCATGGGAAAAAGAAGTCCTTTCCCCAGGGTCTGGGTGTCAGATGAAAGGTGGCCTTTGGGGTTCTGAGGACTTGTAGGGTAGTACTTACTGGCTAGAGTAGAGGAAATGGATTCTATTTGAATATCTGTCTAGAGGCTTTGCCCCACAGGTCCTGGTTGTCCTTGATGGGCTGCAGCTGTGAGCATTGAAGAGAACTGGGATAAAAGGGGGCGGCGTAGCCATTCAGGGAGAGCCTTGAAGGAGCCCTGAACTGGGAAAGAACAGCATGCAGAAGAAAGCGTCTGTGCTGTGAAGATCTGCAGCCATAAGAACACACCGAGGAGGTATGGACTTTAGCAATCTGAGAACAGCATGATGGGACTCTAGAGAAATAGAAGAACAACAAGTGGCAGCTTTCGATTTGGAGCAATCCAGCAAAGCTTGCAAATTTCTTGCTGGGCACCACCCTCTTGGTCAGGGCGAGTGGCCAGAAATGGAGGCCATTTTCCATGGGGAAAACGAAGTCATTGGCCCAGGCTCTGGGTGTCAGATGACTGGTGGCATCTGGGGCTCTAAGGACTTGCAGGGTCCTAGTTGCTGGCAGCTTTCGTTCTGGAAGGATCCAGCACAGTTTGTAGATTCCTGGCTTGGCACTGCCCTGCCTGCCAGGCCAAGTGGCCAGAAATGAAGGCCATTTTCCATGGGAAAAACGAAGTCCTTTCCCCAGGGTCTCAGTAATATGTTCAAGGTGGCGTTTGAGGCTCTAAGTACTTCCAGGGCCCTAGTTGCTGCCAGCTTTTCTTTTGGAAAAATCCAGCAACGATTGCATCATTCTAGCTAGGCTCCCACTTTCTGCCAGGGTGAGTGGCTGCCAAGGGAGGCCATTTGCCATGGGAAAAAGAAGTCCTTTCCCCAGGGTCTGGGTGTCAGATGAAAGGTGGCCTTTGGGGTTCTGAGGACTTGTAGGGTAGTACTTACTGGCTAGAGTAGAGGAAATGGATTCTATTTGAATATCTGTCCCACAGGTCCTGGTTGTCCTTGATGGGCTGCAGCTGTGAGCATTGAAGAGAACTGGGATAAAAGGGGGCGGCGTAGCCATTCAGGGAGAGCCTTGAAGGAGCCCTGAACTGGGAAAGAACAGCATGCAGAAGAAAGCGTCTGTGCTGTGAAGATCTGCAGCCATAAGAACACACCGAGGAGGTATGGACTTTAGCAATCTGAGAACAGCATGATGGGACTCTAGAGAAATAGAACAACAACAAGTGGCAGCTTTCGATTTGGAGCAATCCAGCAAAGCTTGCAAATTTCTTGCTGGGCACCACCCTCTTGGTCAGGGCGAGTGGCCAGAAATGGAGGCCATTTTCCATGGGGAAAACGAAGTCATTGGCCCAGGCTCTGGGTGTCAGATGACAGGTGGCATCTGGGGCTCTAAGGACTTGCAGGGTCCTAGTTGCTGGCAGCTTTCGTTCTGGAAGGATCCAGCACAGTTTGTAGATTCCTGGCTTGGCACTGCCCTGCCTGCCAGGCAGAGTGGCCACAAATGAAGGCCATTTTCCATGGGAAAAACGAAGTCCTTTCCCCAGGGTCTCAGTAATATGTTCAAGGTGGCGTTTGAGGCTCTAAGTACTTCCAGGGCCCTAGTTGCTGCCAGCTTTTCTTTTGGAAAAATCCAGCAACGATTGCATCATTCTAGCTAGGCTCCCACTTTCTGCCAGGGTGAGTGGCTGCCAAGGGAGGCCATTTGCCATGGGAAAAAGAAGTCCTTTCCCCAGGGTCTGGGTGTCAGATGAAAGGTGGCCTTTGGGGTTCTGAGGACTTGTAGGGTAGTACTTACTGGCTAGAGTAGAGGAAATGGATTCTATTTGAATATCTGTCCCACAGGTCCTGGTTGTCCTTGATGGGCTGCAGCTGTGAGCATTGAAGAGAACTGGGATAAAAGGGGGTGGCGTAGCCATTCAGGGAGAGCCTTGAAGGAGCCCTGAACTGGGAAAGAACAGCATGCAGAAGAAAGCGTCTGTGCTGTGAAGATCTGCAGCCATAAGAACACACCGAGGAGGTATGGACTTTAGCAATCTGAGAACAGCATGATGGGACTCTAGAGAAATAGAACAACAACAAGTGGCAGCTTTAGATTTGGAGCAATCCAGCAAAGCTTGCAAATTTCTTGCTGGGCACCACCCTCTTGGTCAGGGCGAGTGGCCAGAAATGGAGGCCATTTTCCATGGGGAAAACGAAGTCATTGGCCCAGGCTCTGGGTGTCAGATGACAGGTGGCATCTGGGGCTGTAAGGACTTGCAGGGTCCTAGTTGCTGGCAGCTTTCGTTCTGGAAGGATCCAGCACAGTTTGTAGATTCCTGGCTTGGCACTGCCCTGCCTGCCAGGCAGAGTGGCCACAAATGAAGGCCATTTTCCATGGGAAAAACGAAGTCCTTTCCCCAGGGTCTCAGTAATATGTTCAAGGTGGCGTTTGAGGCTCTAAGTACTTCCAGGGCCCTAGTTGCTGCCAGCTTTTCTTTTGGAAAAATCCAGCAACGATTGCATCATTCTAGCTAGGCTCCCACTTTCTGCCAGGGTGAGTGGCTGCCAAGGGAGGCCATTTGCCATGGGAAAAAGAAGTCCTTTCCCCAGGGTCTGGGTGTCAGATGAAAGGTGGCCTTTGGGGTTCTGAGGACTTGTAGGGTAGTACTTACTGGCTAGAGTAGAGGAAATGGATTCTATTTGAATATCTGTCTAGAGGCTTTGCCCCACAGGTCCTGGTTGTCCTTGATGGGCTGCAGCTGTGAGCATTGAAGAGAACTGGGATAAAAGGGGGCGGCGTAGCCATTCAGGGAGAGCCTTGAAGGAGCCCTGAACTGGGAAAGAACAGCATGCAGAAGAAAGCGTCTGTGCTGTGAAGATCTGCAGCCATAAGAACACACCGAGGAGGTATGGACTTTAGCAATCTGAGAACAGCATGATGGGACTCTAGAGAAATAGAACAACAACAAGTGGCAGCTTTCGATTTGGAGCAATCCAGCAAAGCTTGCAAATTTCTTGCTGGGCACCACCCTCTTGGTCAGGGCGAGTGGCCAGAAATGGAGGCCATTTTCCATGGGGAAAACGAAGTCATTGGCCCAGGCTCTGGGTGTCAGATGACAGGTGGCATCTGGGGCTCTAAGGACTTGCAGGGTCCTAGTTGCTGGCAGCTTTCGTTCTGGAAGGATCCAGCACAGTTTGTAGATTCCTGGCTTGGCACTGCCCTGCCTGCCAGGCAGAGTGGCCACAAATGAAGGCCATTTTCCATGGGAAAAACGAAGTCCTTTCCCCAGGGTCTCAGTAATATGTTCAAGGTGGCGTTTGAGGCTCTAAGTACTTCCAGGGCCCTAGTTGCTGCCAGCTTTTCTTTTGGAAAAATCCAGCAACGATTGCATCATTCTAGCTAGGCTCCCACTTTCTGCCAGGGTGAGTGGCTGCCAAGGGAGGCCATTTGCCATGGGAAAAAGAAGTCCTTTCCCCAGGGTCTGGGTGTCAGATGAAAGGTGGCCTTTGGGGTTCTGAGGACTTGTAGGGTAGTACTTACTGGCTAGAGTAGAGGAAATGGATTCTATTTGAATATCTGTCTAGAGGCTTTGCCCCACAGGTCCTGGTTGTCCTTGATGGGCTGCAGCTGTGAGCATTGAAGAGAACTGGGATAAAAGGGGGCGGCGTAGCCATTCAGGGAGAGCCTTGAAGGAGCCCTGAACTGGGAAAGAACAGCATGCAGAAGAAAGCGTCTGTGCTGTGAAGATCTGCAGCCATAAGAACACACCGAGGAGGTATGGACTTTAGCAATCTGAGAACAGCATGATGGGACTCTAGAGAAATAGAACAACAACAAGTGGCAGCTTTAGATTTGGAGCAATCCAGCAAAGCTTGCAAATTTCTTGCTGGGCACCACCCTCTTGGTCAGGGCGAGTGGCCAGAAATGGAGGCCATTTTCCATGGGGAAAACGAAGTCATTGGCCCAGGCTCTGGGTGTCAGATGACAGGTGGCATCTGGGGCTCTAAGGACTTGCAGGGTCCTAGTTGCTGGCAGCTTTCGTTCTGGAAGGATCCAGCACAGTTTGTAGATTCCTGGCTTGGCACTGCCCTGCCTGCCAGGCCAAGTGGCCAGAAATGAAGGCCATTTTCCATGGGAAAAACGAAGTCCTTTCCCCAGGGTCTCAGTAATATGTTCAAGGTGGCGTTTGAGGCTCTAAGTACTTCCAGGGCCCTAGTTGCTGCCAGCTTTTCTTTTGGAAAAATCCAGCAACGATTGCATCATTCTAGCTAGGCTCCCACTTTCTGCCAGGGTGAGTGGCTGCCAAGGGAGGCCATTTGCCATGGGAAAAAGAAGTCCTTTCCCCAGGGTCTGGGTGTCAGATGAAAGGTGGCCTTTGGGGTTCTGAGGACTTGTAGGGTAGTACTTACTGGCTAGAGTAGAGGAAATGGATTCTATTTGAATATCTGTCCCACAGGTCCTGGTTGTCCTTGATGGGCTGCAGCTGTGAGCATTGAAGAGAACTGGGATAAAAGGGGGCGGCGTAGCCATTCAGGGAGAGCCTTGAAGGAGCCCTGAACTGGGAAAGAACAGCATGCAGAAGAAAGCGTCTGTGCTGTGAAGATCTGCAGCCATAAGAACACACCGAGGAGGTATGGACTTTAGCAATCTGAGAACAGCATGATGGGACTCTAGAGAAATAGAACAACAACAAGTGGCAGCTTTAGATTTGGAGCAATCCAGCAAAGCTTGCAAATTTCTTGCTGGGCACCACCCTCTTGGTCAGGGCGAGTGGCCAGAAATGGAGGCCATTTTCCATGGGGAAAACGAAGTCATTGGCCCAGGCTCTGGGTGTCAGATGACAGGTGGCATCTGGGGCTCTAAGGACTTGCAGGGTCCTAGTTGCTGGCAGCTTTCGTTCTGGAAGGATCCAGCACAGTTTGTAGATTCCTGGCTTGGCACTGCCCTGCCTGCCAGGCAGAGTGGCCACAAATGAAGGCCATTTTCCATGGGAAAAACGAAGTCCTTTCCCCAGGGTCTCAGTAATATGTTCAAGGTGGCGTTTGAGGCTCTAAGTACTTCCAGGGCCCTAGTTGCTGGCAGCTTTTCTTTTGGAAAAATCCAGCAACGATTGCATCATTCTAGCTAGGCTCCCACTTTCTGCCAGGGTGAGTGGCTGCCAAGGGAGGCCATTTGCCATGGGAAAAAGAAGTCCTTTCCCCAGGGTCTGGGTGTCAGATGAAAGGTGGCCTTTGGGGTTCTGAGGACTTGTAGGGTAGTACTTACTGGCTAGAGTAGAGGAAATGGATTCTATTTGAATATCTGTCTAGAGGCTTTGCCCCACAGGTCCTGGTTGTCCTTGATGGGCTGCAGCTGTGAGCATTGAAGAGAACTGGGATAAAAGGGGGCGGCGTAGCCATTCAGGGAGAGCCTTGAAGGAGCCCTGAACTGGGAAAGAACAGCATGCAGAAGAAAGCGTCTGTGCTGTGAAGATCTGCAGCCATAAGAACACACCGAGGAGGTATGGACTTTAGCAATCTGAGAACAGCATGATGGGACTCTAGAGAAATAGAACAACAACAAGTGGCAGCTTTCGATTTGGAGCAATCCAGCAAAGCTTGCAAATTTCTTGCTGGGCACCACCCTCTTGGTCAGGGCGAGTGGCCAGCAATGGAGGCCATTTTCCATGGGGAAAACGAAGTCATTGGCCCAGGCTCTGGGTGTCAGATGACTGGTGGCATCTGGGGCTCTAAGGACTTGCAGGGTCCTAGTTGCTGGCAGCTTTCGTTCTGGAAGGATCCAGCAGAGTTTGTAGATTCCTGGCTTGGCACTGCCCTGCCTGCCAGGCCAAGTGGCCAGAAATGAAGGCCATTTTCCATGGGAAAAACGAAGTCCTTTCCCCAGGGTCTCAGTAATATGTTCAAGGTGGCGTTTGAGGCTCTAAGTACTTCCAGGGCCCTAGTTGCTGCCAGCTTTTCTTTTGGAAAAATCCAGCAACGATTGCATCATTCTAGCTAGGCTCCCACTTTCTGCCAGGGTGAGTGGCTGCCAAGGGAGGCCATTTGCCATGGGAAAAAGAAGTCCTTTCCCCAGGGTCTGGGTGTCAGATGAAAGGTGGCCTTTGGGGTTCTGAGGACTTGTAGGGTAGTACTTACTGGCTAGAGTAGAGGAAATGGATTCTATTTGAATATCTGTCCCACAGGTCCTGGTTGTCCTTGATGGGCTGCAGCTGTGAGCATTGAAGAGAACTGGGATAAAAGGGGGCGGCGTAGCCATTCAGGGAGAGCCTTGAAGGAGCCCTGAACTGGGAAAGAACAGCATGCAGAAGAAAGCGTCTGTGCTGTGAAGATCTGCAGCCATAAGAACACACCGAGGAGGTATGGACTTTAGCAATCTGAGAACAGCATTATGGGACTCTAGAGAAATAGAACAACAACAAGTGGCAGCTTTAGATTTGGAGCAATCCAGCAAAGCTTGCAAATTTCTTGCTGGGCACCACCCTCTTGGTCAGGGCGAGTGGCCAGAAATGGAGGCCATTTTCCATGGGGAAAACGAAGTCATTGGCCCAGGCTCTGGGTGTCAGATGACAGGTGGCATCTGGGGCTGTAAGGACTTGCAGGGTCCTAGTTGCTGGCAGCTTTCGTTCTGGAAGGATCCAGCACAGTTTGTAGATTCCTGGCTTGGCACTGCCCTGCCTGCCAGGCAGAGTGGCCACAAATGAAGGCCATTTTCCATGGGAAAAACGAAGTCCTTTCCCCAGGGTCTCAGTAATATGTTCAAGGTGGCGTTTGAGGCTCTAAGTACTTCCAGGGCCCTAGTTGCTGCCAGCTTTTCTTTTGGAAAAATCCAGCAACGATTGCATCATTCTAGCTAGGCTCCCACTTTCTGCCAGGGTGAGTGGCTGCCAAGGGAGGCCATTTGCCATGGGAAAAAGAAGTCCTTTCCCCAGGGTCTGGGTGTCAGATGAAAGGTGGCCTTTGGGGTTCTGAGGACTTGTAGGGTAGTACTTACTGGCTAGAGTAGAGGAAATGGATTCTATTTGAATATCTGTCCCACAGGTCCTGGTTGTCCTTGATGGGCTGCAGCTGTGAGCATTGAAGAGAACTGGGATAAAAGGGGGCGGCGTAGCCATTCAGGGAGAGCCTTGAAGGAGCCCTGAACTGGGAAAGAACAGCATGCAGAAGAAAGCGTCTGTGCTGTGAAGATCTGCAGCCATAAGAACACACCGAGGAGGTATGGACTTTAGCAATCTGAGAACAGCATGATGGGACTCTAGAGAAATAGAACAACAACAAGTGGCAGCTTTAGATTTGGAGCAATCCAGCAAAGCTTGCAAATTTCTTGCTGGGCACCACCCTCTTGGTCAGGGCGAGTGGCCAGAAATGGAGGCCATTTTCCATGGGGAAAACGAAGTCATTGGCCCAGGCTCTGGGTGTCAGATGACAGGTGGCATCTGGGGCTGTAAGGACTTGCAGGGTCCTAGTTGCTGGCAGCTTTCGTTCTGGAAGGATCCAGCACAGTTTGTAGATTCCTGGCTTGGCACTGCCCTGCCTGCCAGGCAGAGTGGCCACAAATGAAGGCCATTTTCCATGGGAAAAACGAAGTCCTTTCCCCAGGGTCTCAGTAATATGTTCAAGGTGGCGTTTGAGGCTCTAAGTACTTCCAGGGCCCTAGTTGCTGCCAGCTTTTCTTTTGGAAAAATCCAGCAACGATTGCATCATTCTAGCTAGGCTCCCACTTTCTGCCAGGGTGAGTGGCTGCCAAGGGAGGCCATTTGCCATGGGAAAAAGAAGTCCTTTCCCCAGGGTCTGGGTGTCAGATGAAAGGTGGCCTTTGGGGTTCTGAGGACTTGTAGGGTAGTACTTACTGGCTAGAGTAGAGGAAATGGATTCTATTTGAATATCTGTCTAGAGGCTTTGCCCCACAGGTCCTGGTTGTCCTTGATGGGCTGCAGCTGTGAGCATTGAAGAGAACTGGGATAAAAGGGGGCGGCGTAGCCATTCAGGGAGAGCCTTGAAGGAGCCCTGAACTGGGAAAGAACAGCATGCAGAAGAAAGCGTCTGTGCTGTGAAGATCTGCAGCCATAAGAACACACCGAGGAGGTATGGACTTTAGCAATCTGAGAACAGCATGATGGGACTCTAGAGAAATAGAACAACAACAAGTGGCAGCTTTCGATTTGGAGCAATCCAGCAAAGCTTGCAAATTTCTTGCTGGGCACCACCCTCTTGGTCAGGGCGAGTGGCCAGAAATGGAGGCCATTTTCCATGGGGAAAACGAAGTCATTGGCCCAGGCTCTGGGTGTCAGATGACAGGTGGCATCTGGGGCTCTAAGGACTTGCAGGGTCCTAGTTGCTGGCAGCTTTCGTTCTGGAAGGATCCAGCACAGTTTGTAGATTCCTGGCTTGGCACTGCCCTGCCTGCCAGGCCAAGTGGCCAGAAATGAAGGCCATTTTCCATGGGAAAAACGAAGTCCTTTCCCCAGGGTCTCAGTAATATGTTCAAGGTGGCGTTTGAGGCTCTAAGTACTTCCAGGGCCCTAGTTGCTGCCAGCTTTTCTTTTGGAAAAATCCAGCAACGATTGCATCATTCTAGCTAGGCTCCCACTTTCTGCCAGGGTGAGTGGCTGCCAAGGGAGGCCATTTGCCATGGGAAAAAGAAGTCCTTTCCCCAGGGTCTGGGTGTCAGATGAAAGGTGGCCTTTGGGGTTCTGAGGACTTGTAGGGTAGTACTTACTGGCTAGAGTAGAGGAAATGGATTCTATTTGAATATCTGTCCCACAGGTCCTGGTTGTCCTTGATGGGCTGCAGCTGTGAGCATTGAAGAGAACTGGGATAAAAGGGGGCGGCGTAGCCATTCAGGGAGAGCCTTGAAGGAGCCCTGAACTGGGAAAGAACAGCATGCAGAAGAAAGCGTCTGTGCTGTGAAGATCTGCAGCCATAAGAACACACCGAGGAGGTATGGACTTTAGCAATCTGAGAACAGCATGATGGGACTCTAGAGAAATAGAACAACAACAAGTGGCAGCTTTAGATTTGGAGCAATCCAGCAAAGCTTGCAAATTTCTTGCTGGGCACCACCCTCTTGGTCAGGGCGAGTGGCCAGAAATGGAGGCCATTTTCCATGGGGAAAACGAAGTCATTGGCCCAGGCTCTGGGTGTCAGATGACAGGTGGCATCTGGGGCTCTAAGGACTTGCAGGGTCCTAGTTGCTGGCAGCTTTCGTTCTGGAAGGATCCAGCACAGTTTGTAGATTCCTGGCTTGGCACTGCCCTGCCTGCCAGGCAGAGTGGCCACAAATGAAGGCCATTTTCCATGGGAAAAACGAAGTCCTTTCCCCAGGGTCTCAGTAATATGTTCAAGGTGGCGTTTGAGGCTCTAAGTACTTCCAGGGCCCTAGTTGCTGCCAGCTTTTCTTTTGGAAAAATCCAGCAACGATTGCATCATTCTAGCTAGGCTCCCACTTTCTGCCAGGGTGAGTGGCTGCCAAGGGAGGCCATTTGCCATGGGAAAAAGAAGTCCTTTCCCCAGGGTCTGGGTGTCAGATGAAAGGTGGCCTTTGGGGTTCTGAGGACTTGTAGGGTAGTACTTACTGGCTAGAGTAGAGGAAATGGATTCTATTTGAATATCTGTCTAGAGGCTTTGCCCCACAGGTCCTGGTTGTCCTTGATGGGCTGCAGCTGTGAGCATTGAAGAGAACTGGGATAAAAGGGGGCGGCGTAGCCATTCAGGGAGAGCCTTGAAGGAGCCCTGAACTGGGAAAGAACAGCATGCAGAAGAAAGCGTCTGTGCTGTGAAGATCTGCAGCCATAAGAACACACCGAGGAGGTATGGACTTTAGCAATCTGAGAACAGCATGATGGGACTCTAGAGAAATAGAACAACAACAAGTGGCAGCTTTCGATTTGGAGCAATCCAGCAAAGCTTGCAAATTTCTTGCTGGGCACCACCCTCTTGGTCAGGGCGAGTGGCCAGAAATGGAGGCCATTTTCCATGGGGAAAACGAAGTCATTGGCCCAGGCTCTGGGTGTCAGATGACAGGTGGCATCTGGGGCTCTAAGGACTTGCAGGGTCCTAGTTGCTGGCAGCTTTCGTTCTGGAAGGATCCAGCACAGTTTGTAGATTCCTGGCTTGGCACTGCCCTGCCTGCCAGGCAGAGTGGCCACAAATGAAGGCCATTTTCCATGGGAAAAACGAAGTCCTTTCCCCAGGGTCTCAGTAATATGTTCAAGGTGGCGTTTGAGGCTCTAAGTACTTCCAGGGCCCTAGTTGCTGCCAGCTTTTCTTTTGGAAAAATCCAGCAACGATTGCATCATTCTAGCTAGGCTCCCACTTTCTGCCAGGGTGAGTGGCTGCCAAGGGAGGCCATTTGCCATGGGAAAAAGAAGTCCTTTCCCCAGGGTCTGGGTGTCAGATGAAAGGTGGCCTTTGGGGTTCTGAGGACTTGTAGGGTAGTACTTACTGGCTAGAGTAGAGGAAATGGATTCTATTTGAATATCTGTCTAGAGGCTTTGCCCCACAGGTCCTGGTTGTCCTTGATGGGCTGCAGCTGTGAGCATTGAAGAGAACTGGGATAAAAGGGGGCGGCGTAGCCATTCAGGGAGAGCCTTGAAGGAGCCCTGAACTGGGAAAGAACAGCATGCAGAAGAAAGCGTCTGTGCTGTGAAGATCTGCAGCCATAAGAACACACCGAGGAGGTATGGACTTTAGCAATCTGAGAACAGCATGATGGGACTCTAGAGAAATAGAACAACAACAAGTGGCAGCTTTCGATTTGGAGCAATCCAGCAAAGCTTGCAAATTTCTTGCTGGGCACCACCCTCTTGGTCAGGGCGAGTGGCCAGAAATGGAGGCCATTTTCCATGGGGAAAACGAAGTCATTGGCCCAGGCTCTGGGTGTCAGATGACAGGTGGCATCTGGGGCTCTAAGGACTTGCAGGGTCCTAGTTGCTGGCAGCTTTCGTTCTGGAAGGATCCAGCACAGTTTGTAGATTCCTGGCTTGGCACTGCCCTGCCTGCCAGGCCAAGTGGCCAGAAATGAAGGCCATTTTCCATGGGAAAAACGAAGTCCTTTCCCCAGGGTCTCAGTAATATGTTCAAGGTGGCGTTTGAGGCTCTAAGTACTTCCAGGGCCCTAGTTGCTGCCAGCTTTTCTTTTGGAAAAATCCAGCAACGATTGCATCATTCTAGCTAGGCTCCCACTTTCTGCCAGGGTGAGTGGCTGCCAAGGGAGGCCATTTGCCATGGGAAAAAGAAGTCCTTTCCCCAGGGTCTGGGTGTCAGATGAAAGGTGGCCTTTGGGGTTCTGAGGACTTGTAGGGTAGTACTTACTGGCTAGAGTAGAGGAAATGGATTCTATTTGAATATCTGTCCCACAGGTCCTGGTTGTCCTTGATGGGCTGCAGCTGTGAGCATTGAAGAGAACTGGGATAAAAGGGGGCGGCGTAGCCATTCAGGGAGAGCCTTGAAGGAGCCCTGAACTGGGAAAGAACAGCATGCAGAAGAAAGCGTCTGTGCTGTGAAGATCTGCAGCCATAAGAACACACCGAGGAGGTATGGACTTTAGCAATCTGAGAACAGCATGATGGGACTCTAGAGAAATAGAACAACAACAAGTGGCAGCTTTAGATTTGGAGCAATCCAGCAAAGCTTGCAAATTTCTTGCTGGGCACCACCCTCTTGGTCAGGGCGAGTGGCCAGAAATGGAGGCCATTTTCCATGGGGAAAACGAAGTCATTGGCCCAGGCTCTGGGTGTCAGATGACAGGTGGCATCTGGGGCTGTAAGGACTTGCAGGGTCCTAGTTGCTGGCAGCTTTCGTTCTGGAAGGATCCAGCACAGTTTGTAGATTCCTGGCTTGGCACTGCCCTGCCTGCCAGGCAGAGTGGCCACAAATGAAGGCCATTTTCCATGGGAAAAACGAAGTCCTTTCCCCAGGGTCTCAGTAATATGTTCAAGGTGGCGTTTGAGGCTCTAAGTACTTCCAGGGCCCTAGTTGCTGCCAGCTTTTCTTTTGGAAAAATCCAGCAACGATTGCATCATTCTAGCTAGGCTCCCACTTTCTGCCAGGGTGAGTGGCTGCCAAGGGAGGCCATTTGCCATGGGAAAAAGAAGTCCTTTCCCCAGGGTCTGGGTGTCAGATGAAAGGTGGCCTTTGGGGTTCTGAGGACTTGTAGGGTAGTACTTACTGGCTAGAGTAGAGGAAATGGATTCTATTTGAATATCTGTCCCACAGGTCCTGGTTGTCCTTGATGGGCTGCAGCTGTGAGCATTGAAGAGAACTGGGATAAAAGGGGGCGGCGTAGCCATTCAGGGAGAGCCTTGAAGGAGCCCTGAACTGGGAAAGAACAGCATGCAGAAGAAAGCGTCTGTGCTGTGAAGATCTGCAGCCATAAGAACACACCGAGGAGGTATGGACTTTAGCAATCTGAGAACAGCATGATGGGACTCTAGAGAAATAGAACAACAACAAGTGGCAGCTTTCGATTTGGAGCAATCCAGCAAAGCTTGCAAATTTCTTGCTGGGCACCACCCTCTTGGTCAGGGCGAGTGGCCAGAAATGGAGGCAATTTTCCATGGGGAAAACGAAGTCATTGGCCCAGGCTCTGGGTGTCAGATGACTGGTGGCATCTGGGGCTGTAAGGACTTGCAGGGTCCTAGTTGCTGGCAGCTTTCGTTCTGGAAGGATCCAGCAGAGTTTGTAGATTCCTGGCTTGGCACTGCCCTGCCTGCCAGGCCAAGTGGCCAGAAATGAAGGCCATTTTCCATGGGAAAAACGAAGTCCTTTCCCCAGGGTCTCAGTAATATGTTCAAGGTGGCGTTTGAGGCTCTAAGTACTTCCAGGGCCCTAGTTGCTGCCAGCTTTTCTTTTGGAAAAATCCAGCAACGATTGCATCATTCTAGCTAGGCTCCCACTTTCTGCCAGGGTGAGTGGCTGCCAAGGGAGGCCATTTGCCATGGGAAAAAGAAGTCCTTTCCCCAGGGTCTGGGTGTCAGATGAAAGGTGGCCTTTGGGGTTCTGAGGACTTGTAGGGTAGTACTTACTGGCTAGAGTAGAGGAAATGGATTCTATTTGAATATCTGTCCCACAGGTCCTGGTTGTCCTTGATGGGCTGCAGCTGTGAGCATTGAAGAGAACTGGGATAAAAGGGGGCGGCGTAGCCATTCAGGGAGAGCCTTGAAGGAGCCCTGAACTGGGAAAGAACAGCATGCAGAAGAAAGCGTCTGTGCTGTGAAGATCTGCAGCCATAAGAACACACCGAGGAGGTATGGACTTTAGCAATCTGAGAACAGCATGATGGGACTCTAGAGAAATAGAACAACAACAAGTGGCAGCTTTAGATTTGGAGCAATCCAGCAAAGCTTGCAAATTTCTTGCTGGGCACCACCCTCTTGGTCAGGGCGAGTGGCCAGAAATGGAGGCCATTTTCCATGGGGAAAACGAAGTCATTGGCCCAGGCTCTGGGTGTCAGATGACAGGTGGCATCTGGGGCTGTAAGGACTTGCAGGGTCCTAGTTGCTGGCAGCTTTCGTTCTGGAAGGATCCAGCACAGTTTGTAGATTCCTGGCTTGGCACTGCCCTGCCTGCCAGGCAGAGTGGCCACAAATGAAGGCCATTTTCCATGGGAAAAACGAAGTCCTTTCCCCAGGGTCTCAGTAATATGTTCAAGGTGGCGTTTGAGGCTCTAAGTACTTCCAGGGCCCTAGTTGCTGCCAGCTTTTCTTTTGGAAAAATCCAGCAACGATTGCATCATTCTAGCTAGGCTCCCACTTTCTGCCAGGGTGAGTGGCTGCCAAGGGAGGCCATTTGCCATGGGAAAAAGAAGTCCTTTCCCCAGGGTCTGGGTGTCAGATGAAAGGTGGCCTTTGGGGTTCTGAGGACTTGTAGGGTAGTACTTACTGGCTAGAGTAGAGGAAATGGATTCTATTTGAATATCTGTCCCACAGGTCCTGGTTGTCCTTGATGGGCTGCAGCTGTGAGCATTGAAGAGAACTGGGATAAAAGGGGGCGGCGTAGCCATTCAGGGAGAGCCTTGAAGGAGCCCTGAACTGGGAAAGAACAGCATGCAGAAGAAAGCGTCTGTGCTGTGAAGATCTGCAGCCATAAGAACACACCGAGGAGGTATGGACTTTAGCAATCTGAGAACAGCATGATGGGACTCTAGAGAAATAGAACAACAACAAGTGGCAGCTTTAGATTTGGAGCAATCCAGCAAAGCTTGCAAATTTCTTGCTGGGCACCACCCTCTTGGTCAGGGCGAGTGGCCAGAAATGGAGGCCATTTTCCATGGGGAAAACGAAGTCATTGGCCCAGGCTCTGGGTGTCAGATGACAGGTGGCATCTGGGGCTGTAAGGACTTGCAGGGTCCTAGTTGCTGGCAGCTTTCGTTCTGGAAGGATCCAGCACAGTTTGTAGATTCCTGGCTTGGCCACTGCCCTGCCTGCCAGGCAGAGTGGCCACAAATGAAGGCCATTTTCCATGGGAAAAACGAAGTCCTTTCCCCAGGGTCTCAGTAATATGTTCAAGGTGGCGTTTGAGGCTCTAAGTACTTCCAGGGCCCTAGTTGCTGCCAGCTTTTCTTTTGGAAAAATCCAGCAACGATTGCATCATTCTAGCTAGGCTCCCACTTTCTGCCAGGGTGAGTGGCTGCCAAGGGAGGCCATTTGCCATGGGAAAAAGAAGTCCTTTCCCCAGGGTCTGGGTGTCAGATGAAAGGTGGCCTTTGGGGTTCTGAGGACTTGTAGGGTAGTACTTACTGGCTAGAGTAGAGGAAATGGATTCTATTTGAATATCTGTCTAGAGGCTTTGCCCCACAGGTCCTGGTTGTCCTTGATGGGCTGCAGCTGTGAGCATTGAAGAGAACTGGGATAAAAGGGGGCGGCGTAGCCATTCAGGGAGAGCCTTGAAGGAGCCCTGAACTGGGAAAGAACAGCATGCAGAAGAAAGCGTCTGTGCTGTGAAGATCTGCAGCCATAAGAACACACCGAGGAGGTATGGACTTTAGCAATCTGAGAACAGCATGATGGACTCTAGAGAAATAGAACAACAACAAGTGGCAGCTTTCGATTTGGAGCAATCCAGCAAAGCTTGCAAATTTCTTGCTGGGCACCACCCTCTTGGTCAGGGCGAGTGGCCAGAAATGGAGGCCATTTTCCATGGGGAAAACGAAGTCATTGGCCCAGGCTCTGGGTGTCAGATGACAGGTGGCATCTGGGGCTCTAAGGACTTGCAGGGTCCTAGTTGCTGGCAGCTTTCGTTCTGGAAGGATCCAGCACAGTTTGTAGATTCCTGGCTTGGCACTGCCCTGCCTGCCAGGCCAAGTGGCCAGAAATGAAGGCCATTTTCCATGGGAAAAACGAAGTCCTTTCCCCAGGGTCTCAGTAATATGTTCAAGGTGGCGTTTTGAGGCTCTAAGTACTTCCAGGGCCCTAGTTGCTGCCAGCTTTTCTTTTGGAAAAATCCAGCAACGATTGCATCATTCTAGCTAGGCTCCCACTTTCTGCCAGGGTGAGTGGCTGCCAAGGGAGGCCATTTGCCATGGGAAAAAGAAGTCCTTTCCCCAGGGTCTGGGTGTCAGATGAAAGGTGGCCTTTGGGGTTCTGAGGACTTGTAGGGTAGTACTTACTGGCTAGAGTAGAGGAAATGGATTCTATTTGAATATCTGTCCCACAGGTCCTGGTTGTCCTTGATGGGCTGCAGCTGTGAGCATTGAAGAGAACTGGGATAAAAGGGGGCGGCGTAGCCATTCAGGGAGAGCCTTGAAGGAGCCCTGAACTGGGAAAGAACAGCATGCAGAAGAAAGCGTCTGTGCTGTGAAGATCTGCAGCCATAAGAACACACCGAGGAGGTATGGACTTTAGCAATCTGAGAACAGCATGATGGGACTCTAGAGAAATAGAACAACAACAAGTGGCAGCTTTAGATTTGGAGCAATCCAGCAAAGCTTGCAAATTTCTTGCTGGGCACCACCCTCTTGGTCAGGGCGAGTGGCCAGAAATGGAGGCCATTTTCCATGGGGAAAACGAAGTCATTGGCCCAGGCTCTGGGTGTCAGATGACAGGTGGCATCTGGGGCTCTAAGGACTTGCAGGGTCCTAGTTGCTGGCAGCTTTCGTTCTGGAAGGATCCAGCACAGTTTGTAGATTCCTGGCTTGGCACTGCCCTGCCTGCCAGGCAGAGTGGCCACAAATGAAGGCCATTTTCCATGGGAAAAACGAAGTCCTTTCCCCAGGGGTCTCAGTAATATGTTCAAGGTGGCGTTTGAGGCTCTAAGTACTTCCAGGGCCCTAGTTGCTGCCAGCTTTTCTTTTGGAAAAATCCAGCAACGATTGCATCATTCTAGCTAGGCTCCCACTTTCTGCCAGGGTGAGTGGCTGCCAAGGGAGGCCATTTGCCATGGGAAAAAGAAGTCCTTTCCCCAGGGTCTGGGTGTCAGATGAAAGGTGGCCTTTGGGGTTCTGAGGACTTGTAGGGTAGTACTTACTGGCTAGAGTAGAGGAAATGGATTCTATTTGAATATCTGTCTAGAGGCTTTGCCCCACAGGTCCTGGTTGTCCTTGATGGGCTGCAGCTGTGAGCATTGAAGAGAACTGGGATAAAAGGGGGCGGCGTAGCCATTCAGGGAGAGCCTTGAAGGAGCCCTGAACTGGGAAAGAACAGCATGCAGAAGAAAGCGTCTGTGCTGTGAAGATCTGCAGCCATAAGAACACACCGAGGAGGTATGGACTTTAGCAATCTGAGAACAGCATGATGGGACTCTAGAGAAATAGAACAACAACAAGTGGCAGCTTTAGATTTGGAGCAATCCAGCAAAGCTTGCAAATTTCTTGCTGGGCACCACCCTCTTGGTCAGGGCGAGTGGCCAGAAATGGAGGCCATTTTCCATGGGGGAAAACGAAGTCATTGGCCCAGGCTCTGGGTGTCAGATGACAGGTGGCATCTGGGGCTCTAAGGACTTGCAGGGTCCTAGTTGCTGGCAGCTTTCGTTCTGGAAGGATCCAGCACAGTTTGTAGATTCCTGGCTTGGCACTGCCCCTGCCTGCCAGGCAGAGTGGCCACAAATGAAGGCCATTTTCCATGGGAAAAACGAAGTCCTTTCCCCAGGGTCTCAGTAATATGTTCAAGGTGGCGTTTGAGGCTCTAAGTACTTCCAGGGCCCTAGTTGCTGCCAGCTTTTCTTTTGGAAAAATCCAGCAACGATTGCATCATTCTAGCTAGGCTCCCACTTTCTGCCAGGGTGAGTGGCTGCCAAGGGAGGCCATTTGCCATGGGAAAAAGAAGTCCTTTCCCCAGGGTCTGGGTGTCAGATGAAAGGTGGCCTTTGGGGTTCTGAGGACTTGTAGGGTAGTACTTACTGGCTAGAGTAGAGGAAATGGATTCTATTTGAATATCTGTCTAGAGGCTTTGCCCCACAGGTCCTGGTTGTCCTTGATGGGCTGCAGCTGTGAGCATTGAAGAGAACTGGGATAAAAGGGGGCGGCGTAGCCATTCAGGGAGAGCCTTGAAGGAGCCCTGAACTGGGAAAGAACAGCATGCAGAAGAAAGCGTCTGTGCTGTGAAGATCTGCAGCCATAAGAACACACCGAGGAGGTATGGACTTTAGCAATCTGAGAACAGCATGATGGGACTCTAGAGAAATAGAACAACAACAAGTGGCAGCTTTCGATTTGGAGCAATCCAGCAAAGCTTGCAAATTTCTTGCTGGGCACCACCCTCTTGGTCAGGGCGAGTGGCCAGAAATGGAGGCCATTTTCCATGGGGAAAACGAAGTCATTGGCCCAGGCTCTGGGTGTCAGATGACAGGTGGCATCTGGGGCTCTAAGGACTTGCAGGGTCCTAGTTGCTGGCAGCTTTCGTTCTGGAAGGATCCAGCACAGTTTGTAGATTCCTGGCTTGGCACTGCCCTGCCTGCCAGGCCAAGTGGCCAGAAATGAAGGCCATTTTCCATGGGAAAAACGAAGTCCTTTCCCCAGGGTCTCAGTAATATGTTCAAGGTGGCGTTTGAGGCTCTAAGTACTTCCAGGGCCCTAGTTGCTGCCAGCTTTTCTTTTGGAAAAATCCAGCAACGATTGCATCATTCTAGCTAGGCTCCCACTTTCTGCCAGGGTGAGTGGCTGCCAAGGGAGGCCATTTGCCATGGGGAAAAAGAAGTCCTTTCCCCAGGGTCTGGGTGTCAGATGAAAGGTGGCCTTTGGGGTTCTGAGGACTTGTAGGGTAGTACTTACTGGCTAGAGTAGAGGAAATGGATTCTATTTGAATATCTGTCCCACAGGTCCTGGTTGTCCTTGATGGGCTGCAGCTGTGAGCATTGAAGAGAACTGGGATAAAAGGGGGCGGCGTAGCCATTCAGGGAGAGCCTTGAAGGAGCCCTGAACTGGGAAAGAACAGCATGCAGAAGAAAGCGTCTGTGCTGTGAAGATCTGCAGCCATAAGAACACACCGAGGAGGTATGGACTTTAGCAATCTGAGAACAGCATGATGGGACTCTAGAGAAAATAGAACAACAACAAGTGGCAGCTTTAGATTTGGAGCAATCAGCAAAGCTTGCAAATTTCTTGCTGGGCACCACCCTCTTGGTCAGGGCGTAGTGGCCAGAAATGGAGGCCATTTTCCATGGGGGAAAACGAAGTCATTGGCCCAGGCTCTGGGTGTCAGATGACAGGTGGCATCTGGGGCTGTAAGGACTTGCAGGGTCCTAGTTGCTGGCAGCTTTCGTTCTGGAAGGATCCAGCACAGTTTGTAGATTCCTGGCTTGGCACTGCCCTGCCTGCCAGGCAGAGTGGCCACAAATGAAGGCCATTTTCCATGGGAAAAACGAAGTCCTTTCCCCAGGTCTCAGTAATATGTTCAAGGTGGCGTTTGAGGCTCTAAGTACTTCCAGGGCCCTAGTTGCTGCCAGCTTTTCTTTTGGAAAAATCCAGCAACGATTGCATCATTCTAGCTAGGCTCCCACTTTCTGCCAGGGTGAGTGGCTGCCAAGGGAGGCCATTTGCCATGGGAAAAAGAAGTCCTTTCCCCAGGGTCTGGGTGTCAGATGAAAGGTGGCCTTTGGGGTTCTGAGGACTTGTAGGGTAGTACTTACTGGCTAGAGTAGAGGAAATGGATTCTATTTGAATATCTGTCCCACAGGTCCTGGTTGTCCTTGATGGGCTGCAGCTGTGAGCATTGAAGAGAACTGGGATAAAAGGGGGCGGCGTAGCCATTCAGGGAGAGCCTTGAAGGAGCCCTGAACTGGGAAAGAACAGCATGCAGAAGAAAGCGTCTGTGCTGTGAAGATCTGCAGCCATAAGAACACACCGAGGAGGTATGGACTTTAGCAATCTGAGAACAGCATGATGGGACTCTAGAGAAATAGAACAACAACAAGTGGCAGCTTTCGATTTGGAGCAATCCAGCAAAGCTTGCAAATTTCTTGCTGGGCACCACCCTCTTGGTCAGGGCGAGTGGCCAGAAATGGAGGCAATTTTCCATGGGGAAAACGAAGTCATTGGCCCAGGCTCTGGGTGTCAGATGACTGGTGGCATCTGGGGCTGTAAGGACTTGCAGGGGTCCTAGTTGCTGGCAGCTTTCGTTCTGGAAGGATCCAGCAGAGTTTGTAGATTCCTGGCTTGGCACTGCCCTGCCTGCCAGGCCAAGTGGCCAGAAATGAAGGCCATTTTCCATGGGAAAAACGAAGTCCTTTCCCCAGGGTCTCAGTAATATGTTCAAGGTGGCGTTTGAGGCTCTAAGTACTTCCAGGGCCCTAGTTGCTGCCAGCTTTTCTTTTGGAAAAATCCAGCAACGATTGCATCATTCTAGCTAGGCTCCCACTTTCTGCCAGGGTGAGTGGCTGCCAAGGGAGGCCATTTGCCATGGGAAAAAGAAGTCCTTTCCCCAGGGTCTGGGTGTCAGATGAAAGGTGGCCTTTGGGGTTCTGAGGACTTGTAGGGTAGTACTTACTGGCTAGAGTAGAGGAAATGGATTCTATTTGAATATCTGTCCCACAGGTCCTGGTTGTCCTTGATGGGCTGCAGCTGTGAGCATTGAAGAGAACTGGGATAAAAGGGGGGCGGCGTAGCCATTCAGGGAGAGCCTTGAAGGAGCCCTGAACTGGGAAAGAACAGCATGCAGAAGAAAGCGTCTGTGCTGTGAAGATCTGCAGCCATAAGAACACACCGAGGAGGTATGGACTTTAGCAATCTGAGAACAGCATGATGGGACTCTAGAGAAATAGAACAACAACAAGTGGCAGCTTTAGATTTGGAGCAATCCAGCAAAGCTTGCAAATTTCTTGCTGGGCACCACCCTCTTGGTCAGGGCGAGTGGCCAGAAATGGAGGCCATTTTCCATGGGGAAAACGAAGTCATTGGCCCAGGCTCTGGGTGTCAGATGACAGGTGGCATCTGGGGCTGTAAGGACTTGCAGGGTCCTAGTTGCTGGCAGCTTTCGTTCTGGAAGGATCCAGCACAGTTTGTAGATTCCTGGCTTGGCACTGCCCTGCCTGCCAGGCAGAGTGGCCACAAATGAAGGCCATTTTCCATGGGAAAAACGAAGTCCTTTCCCCAGGGTCTCAGTAATATGTTCAAGGTGGCGTTTGAGGCTCTAAGTACTTCCAGGGCCCTAGTTGCTGCCAGCTTTTCTTTTGGAAAAATCCAGCAACGATTGCATCATTCTAGCTAGGCTCCCACTTTCTGCCAGGGTGAGTGGCTGCCAAGGGAGGCCATTTGCCATGGGAAAAAGAAGTCCTTTCCCCAGGGTCTGGGTGTCAGATGAAAGGTGGCCTTTGGGGTTCTGAGGACTTGTAGGGTAGTACTTACTGGCTAGAGTAGAGGAAATGGATTCTATTTGAATATCTGTCCACAGGTCCTGGTTGTCCCTTGATGGGCTGCAGCTGTGAGCATTGAAGAGAACTGGGATAAAAGGGGGCGGCGTAGCCATTCAGGGAGAGCCTTGAAGGAGCCCTGAACTGGGAAAGAACAGCATGCAGAAGAAAGCGTCTGTGCTGTGAAGATCTGCAGCCATAAGAACACACCGAGGAGGTATGGACTTTAGCAATCTGAGAACAGCATGATGGGACTCTAGAGAAGCATGATGGGACTCTAGAGAAAGTAGAACAACAACAAGTGGCAGCTTTCGATTTGGAGCAATCCAGCAAAGCTTGCAAATTTCTTGCTGGGCACCACCCTCTTGGTCAGGGCGAGTGGCCAGAAATGGAGGCCATTTTCCATGGGGAAAACGAAGTCATTGGCCCAGGCTCTGGGTGTCAGATGACAGGTGGCATCTGGGGCTGTAAGGACTTGCAGGGTCCTAGTTGCTGGCAGCTTTCGTTCTGGAAGGATCCAGCACAGTTTGTAGATTCCTGGCTTGGCACTGCCCTGCCTGCCAGGCAGAGTGGCCACAAATGAAGGCCATTTTCCATGGGAAAAACGAAGTCCTTTCCCCAGGGTCTCAGTAATATGTTCAAGGTGGCGTTTGAGGCTCTAAGTACTTCCAGGGCCCTAGTTGCTGCCAGCTTTTCTTTTGGAAAAATCCAGCAACGATTGCATCATTCTAGCTAGGCTCCCACTTTCTGCCAGGGTGAGTGGCTGCCAAGGGAGGCCATTTGCCATGGGAAAAAGAAGTCCTTTCCCCAGGGTCTGGGTGTCAGATGAAAGGTGGCCTTTGGGGTTCTGAGGACTTGTAGGGTAGTACTTACTGGCTAGAGTAGAGGAAATGGATTCTATTTGAATATCTGTCTAGAGGCTTTGCCCCACAGGTCCTGGTTGTCCTTGATGGGCTGCAGCTGTGAGCATTGAAGAGAACTGGGATAAAAGGGGGCGGCGTAGCCATTCAGGGAGAGCCTTGAAGGAGCCCTGAACTGGGAAAGAACAGCATGCAGAAGAAAGCGTCTGTGCTGTGAAGATCTGCAGCCATAAGAACACACCGAGGAGGTATGGACTTTAGCAATCTGAGAACAGCATGATGGGACTCTAGAGAAATAGAACAACAACAAGTGGCAGCTTTCGATTTGGAGCAATCCAGCAAAGCTTGCAAATTTCTTGCTGGGCACCACCCTCTTGGTCAGGGCGAGTGGCCAGAAATGGAGGCCATTTTCCATGGGGAAAACGAAGTCATTGGCCCAGGCTCTGGGTGTCAGATGACAGGTGGCATCTGGGGCTCTAAGGACTTGCAGGGTCCTAGTTGCTGGCAGCTTTCGTTCTGGGAAGGATCCAGCACAGTTTGTAGATTCCTGGCTTGGGCACTGCCCTGCCTGCCAGGCAGAGTGGCCACAAATGAAGGCCATTTTCCATGGGAAAAACGAAGTCCTTTCCCCAGGGTCTCAGTAATATGTTCAAGGTGGCGTTTGAGGCTCTAAGTACTTCCAGGGCCCTAGTTGCTGCCAGCTTTTCTTTTGGAAAAATCCAGCAACGATTGCATCATTCTAGCTAGGCTCCCCACTTTCTGCCAGGGTGAGTGGCTGCCAAGGGAGGCCCATTTGCCATGGGAAAAAGAAGTCCTTTCCCCAGGGTCTGGGTGTCAGATGAAAGGTGGCCTTTGGGGTTCTGAGGACTTGTAGGGTAGTACTTACTGGCTAGA
>NW_026531185.1:0-72908 GCF_020745825.1 Agelaius phoeniceus | reverse complement strand
TCCCCAATCCCCCAATCTCCCCAATGTCCCCCATGCACCCCATATCCCCAATATCCCAATGTCCCCAACACCCCCAATGCCCCCAATGCCCCCCCAATGTCCCCAGTCCCCCCAATCTCCCCAATGTACCCAATCCCCCAATGTCCCCAATGTCCCCCATGCACCCCATATCCCCAATATCCCAATGCCCCCCAATACCCCCAATGTCCCCAACGTCCCCAATCCCCCCAATGTCCTCAATCCCCCCGATGTCCCCGCTGTCCCCGTACCCTGCTGATGGCCAGCAGGCAGCGCAGCCGCCCAGGTGTGCCCAGGTGCCTCAGTTTCCAGTGCACCAGGTGCTCCCAGGCGAACACGAGCAGGCTCAGCCCCATGGCCACCAGCAGCATGTAGAACACCCCGGCCATGTTGTCGATGTCCAGCTTGCTGCTCATCACCTCCAGCTTCTCCTGGTGGCAGATCCCCGACAGCCAGAGCCGCTCCAGCATCTCGATCTCGTCTGGGGTGGGGCAGCCATGGGGGTCAGGGGGGCATGGGGGGGCATCTCGGGGGGGTTTGGGGGCGTTTCAGGGGGTTTGGAGGTATCTCAGAGGGGTTTGGGGGCATCTCAGGGGGTTTGGGGGCATCTGGGGGGCTTTGAAGGCCATCTTGGAGGGTTTGAGGGTCATCTCAGGAGGCTGAGGGGGTCATTTTAAGGTGTTAGAAGGTCCAAAACCCCTCCAGGACACCCAAATGTCCCCCAAACCCACCATCCCCCAGGAGCTGGAGCAGGGCCAGGTCCACGGGGCGTTTCCAGCAGGATCCCCGCTGCAGGGCGACGCCATAGGGACCCCAAATCCCCCAAAAACGCCCTAAAGAACCCCCCAAATCCCCCCCAAACCCACCGTCCCCCAGGAGCTGGAGCAGGGCCAGGTCCACGGGGCGTTTCCAGCGGGATCCCCTCTGCAGGGCGATGCCGTAGCCGGTGGAGGCAAAGACCTTTCCCGAGCCGATGGTGACGAGCTTGCAGCCCTCCTCCTTGCGGGCCATGTAGTTCAGCACGGCCGCGTCGTAGATGAAGGCGTCCAGCTTGCTGCGGGGCACGCCCACCGGCCTAAGCCACGCCCACTGCGCGGAGACCCCGCCCACAGCACATAGAGCCCGCCCACGGCATCACCTGTGCACTAAACCTGGCCCCTATGCCCCGCCCACAGCCTGTAGGCCGCGCCTATGCACACCAGGCTCCGCCCATGGCAGCGAAACCCTGCCCACAGCCTCGCCTGTGCACTAAGCCCCGCCCACAGGACCTGCCATGGTGACATCAATCCCCACAAACCCCACCCATCACATGCAGACCACGCCCACATTATTGAAACCACGCCCTGTCAGCTAAGCCCCACCCACAGATGGTTAACCTGCATTCAAGCCACGCCCACAGAGACACACCCATTGCATAAATTATACAAAGCCACGCCCATTCACAATCAGGCTCCTCCCACTCCCACAAATCCCCACCCCCTCAAGCCCCTCCCCTTCATCCAAGGCCCCTCCTCTATTTGGTTCTGTCCATCCTATGCCACGCCCACACCAAGCCACGCCCATCTGCCACAAACCCCTCCCCCTCCCAGGCTCCTCCCATCCCAGACCACGCCCCCAGACCCTGCCCCATTTCTCCCCTCTACCCCATTATTTTCCCCATTATTTCCCCCATTTTCCCCAATTTCTCCCCATTTTCCCCATTCTTCCCCCGTACCCCATTTTTCCCCTGTTATTCCCGCCCATACCCCATTTCCCCCATTTTCCCCATTTCTCCCCGATTTACCCCCATTTTTCCACATTTCCCCCATTTTCCCATTTCTCCCCCATTTCCCCCCATTTTCCCCATTTCCCCCCCATTTCCCCCCCATTTCTCCCCCAATTCTGCCCCATTTCCCCCCATTTTCTCAATTTCCCCCCATTCTCCCCATTTTTCCATTTCCCCCGGTTTTTACCCCGTTTTGAGGTGCTGCAGCGCGTCCTCCACGCCGCGCTGGTTGTAGCGCACCATGTAGCTGTGCATGGCCGGGTAATTGCTGCGGATGTTCTTCTCCGTGGAGCCGTTGGGCACCGTCCCGAACTTCAGAGGGGGGTACTGCTCCTGGGGCCGCTGGAACTGCACCCCAAAAACACCAAAAATCACCTCAGGAACCCCAAAAATTACATCAGAAACCCCAAAAATCCATGGGAACACTCAACAACACACTTGGGTCAAGAGGGACCCAAAAACACCACCATGAACTTCAGAGGGGGGTGCTGCTCATGGGGCCGCTGGAACTGCACCCCAAAAACCCCAAAAACCACCTCAGAAACCCCAAAAATTAACGGGAATGGGTAAAAAACCACCTGAGCTGAGAGGGACCCAAAAAACATCCACCAAAGACACAAAAGTGACACCACAGCCCCAAGAACATCTCATGAACTTCAGAGGGGGGTACTGCTCCTGGGGCCGCTGGAACTGCACCCCAAAAACTCCAAAAATTACATCAGAAACCCCAAAATTCACTTCAGAAACCCCAAAAATCCTTGGGAATGGGCAAAAAACCACCTGGGCCACCAAACGCCCAAAAGTGACAACGAGTGACCCTCCTGGTGTCCCCCCAGTGTCTCCCCAGTGTCCCCTGGTGTCCCCTGCTGTCACCTCCTGATGTCCCCTGGTTTCCTCTCGATGTCCCCCTGGTCTCCCCGCCATGTCCCTGTGGTGTCCCACCTGATATCCCCCCAGTGTCCCCTCGGTGTCCTCTTGGTGTCCCCCTGGTTTTCCCCACAATGTCCCCTCACTGTCCCCACAATGTCCCCTCGGTGTCCCCACCATGTCCCTGTGGTGTCCCCCCAATGTCCCCACAATGTCTCCCTGGTATCCCCACAATGTCCCCTCGGTGTCCCCACAATGTCCCCTCACTGTCCCCACCATGTCCCTGTGGTGTCCCCCCAATGTCCCCACAATGTCTCCCTGGTATCCCCACAATGTCCCCTTGGTGTCCCCACAATGTCCCCTCACTGTCCCCACAATGTCTCCCTGGTGTCCCCCAGTGTCTCCCCAATGTCCTCCTGGTGTCCCCACAATGTCTCCCTGCTATCCCCCAGTGTCCCCCTGATGTCCCTCTGGTGTCCCCCCAATGTCCTCCTGGTCTCCCCCTGACGTCTCCTTGATGTCCCCCTGGTTTCCCCACCGTGTCCCTGTGGTGTCCCCCCAGTGTCCCCACAGTGTCCCCACTGTGTCCCCCATGGTGTCCCCCCGATGTCACCTCAATGTCCCCCTGATGTCCCCCCGGTGTCCCCCCGTTGTCCCCTTGTGTCACCTTGCGGTCCGCTGAGGGCCGGGACACGGTGTCCACGTACTCCTCCTGGATCATGAACGCCGCCAGGTTGGCCGTGTAGCTGGCGAGGAAGATGACGGCGAAGAAGGCCCAGACCAGCACCATGATCTTGCTGGTGGTGCCCTTGGGGTTCTCCACCGGCACCGAGTTGTTGAACACCAGCGCCCACAGCAGCCAGATGGACTTGCCGATGGTGAAGGTGGAGCCACCCGCGCCTGGGGGGACAGGGGACATGGGGACAGGGTCACTGGGGTCACCTGGGGTCACACAGAGTCACCAAGGGACAGGGGACACCATGGGGACACACAGGGACAGGGACACCATGGGGGGACACCAACACCAAGAGCAGCCAGATGGACTTGCCGATGGTGAAGGTGGAGCCACCTGCACCTGGGGGGACAGGGGACACGGGGACAGGGTCACCTGGGGTCACACAGAGTCACCAAGGGACAGGGGACACCCAGGTGACACCAACAGCAGCCAGATGGATTTGTCACTGGTGAACGTGGAGCTCCGCAGTCCTGGGGGACACCAGGGGTCACCTGGGGACACTGAGGGGTCACCTGGGGACACTGAGGGGTCACTTGGGGACACTGGGGGTCACTTGAGGACATTGGGGACACCCAGGGACAGGGGACACCGGGAGGGTCACAAGGGGACACAAAGGGACAAGGAGATGCCATCAACGCCCAGAGCATCTGATGGATTTGTCACTGGGTGATCGTGGAGCTCCCCAGTCCTGGGGGACACCTGGGAGACACCTGGGGGTGACACAGGGACACTGAGGGACACCTGGGGGTGACACGGGGACAGGGGGGACAGGGGGACACTCACGCTGGCCGCTGGCCAGGCTCCGGTTGTAGCCCACGGGGCTGAAGTACTCGAAGATGAAGACGGTGACGGCCACCACGGTGAGACACATGACGAACATCATCACCCACACGGCCGGGCTGTACGGCTCTGCGGGGACATTGGGGACATCGGGGACATTGGGGACATCAGGGACATTGGGGACATGGAGGGACATGGGGATACACGGTGAGACACATGAGGAACATGATCACCCACACGGCCGGGCTGTACGGCTCTGCGGGGACATTGGGGACATGGGGGGGATCCCAGTTGGGGTTTGTGGGTCCCAGTTGGGTTTTGGGGTTCCCAGTTGAGTTTTGAGGGATCCCAGTTGGGTTTGGGGATCCCAGCTGGGTTTTATAGATCCCAGTTGGGTTTTGGAGGATCTCAGTTGGGTTTTGGGGGATCCCAGTTGGGTTGGGAGATCCCAGTTGGGTTCTGATGGATCCCAGTTGGGTTTTACAGATCCCAGTTAGGTTTTGGGGGATCCCTTTTGGGTTTTGGGGGATCCCAGTTGAGTTTTGAGGGATCCCAGTTGGGTTTTGGGGTTTCCAGTTGAGTTTTGAGGGATCCCAGTTGGGTTCTGATGGATCCCAGTTGGGTTTTACAGATCCCAGTTTGGGTTTTGGGGGATCCCAGTTGGGTTTTAGAGATCCCAGTTGGGTTTTGTGGATCCCAGTTGGGATTTTGGGGCCCCTTTGGGGTACCCAGGAAGGCGGAGGCGGACACGGTGCCATTGCTGCGGGACACCATCACGCTGATCCCGGTTGGGATTGGGGGATCCCAGTTGGGATTTTGGAGATCCCAGTTGGGTTCTGCAGATCCCAATTGGGATTTTGGAGATCCTAACCAGGATTTGGAGTTTTTGGGGTGCCTTTGGGGTTTTTGGGGTACCCAGGAAGGCGGAGGGGGACACGGTGCCGTTGCTCCTGGACACCATCACGCTGATGCCGGTCTCCACGAAGGGCACGGAGAAGTCGATGATCTCGGAGCGCTCCTCGTTGATGGTCAAGGAGCCGATGGCCATGTCCGCGCGCCGGGTAAAACACCTGGGCGGGGAGGGGCGTGGTCAGGGGGCGTGGCCGGAGGGGCGTGGCCATATGGGGTGTGGTCAGGTGAGACATTTTTGGATCCCCTATGCCCTCCCCATCCCCCCCTTGGTTGCCCTCCCTGGGGGTCTCTCCCCAGCCCCAATAACCACGGGGTGGTCCATGGTGGATTCTGGGGTATTTTGGGGTGCACAGGGTATTTTTGGGGCACAAAGGGATATTTTTGGGATGTGGGGATTTATTTTTGGGGTGTGGGGATTTATTTTTGGGGGTCTCACCTTCCCCCATGCCCCCCTTGTTGCCTTCCCTGGAAGTCTCTCCCCAGCCCCAATAACCACAGGGTGTCCATGGTGGGTTTGGGGTATTTTGGGGTACAAAGGGATATTTTTGGGGTACAGAGGGGTATTTTTGGGGTACATGGAGGTGTTTTTGGGGTCCCACCTCCCTTCTTGACCCTCCCTGGGGGTCTCTCCCCACCCCCCATCCCCAAAGGGTATCCATGGTGGGTTCTGGGGTATTATTGGGGTACAGAGGGATATTTTTTGGGGTACAGAAGGGTATTTTTGGGGTACAGGGAGGTGTTTTTGGGGTCCCACCTCGCCCACCATGCCGTTCCAGACGCCGTCGATCTTCTTGCCGTGCTTGCCGTTGGTGACCAGGTACAGGTCGTAGGTGAAGCCCAGGGCCCGTGCCAGGCGCTTCAGGATGTCGATGCAGAAACCTTTGCAGCACTTCTTCTCAAAGGGCGGGGGGCTGCAGGGGACCCCAAAAGTGGTGGGGACACCCCCAGGGTCTTGGGGACACCCCAGGGTCTTGGGGACACCCTCAGGGTCCTGGGGACACCCCCAGAATGAGGACAACCCCATGGCAGCAGGAACAAACCCAGGATGTTGGGGACAGCCCCAAGGTCCTGGGGTCACCCCCGGGGTCTTGAGGACACCACCAAGGTGGTGGGGACACCCCTGGCATGGTGGGGACTTCTCTAAAATGGTGGGGACACCCCCAAGGTCATGGGGACACCCCCAGACTGCCGGGGATACCCCAGGGTCCTGGGGACAGCCCCAGAGTCTTGGGGACACCCCCAAAGTGGTGGGGACACCCCCAGGGTCTTGGGGACACTCCCAGGGTCCTGGGGACACCCCAGGCTGCTGGGGATACCCTCAAAGTGGTGGGGACACCCCCAAATTGGTGGGGACATCCCCAAGCTTCTGGGGACACCCCCAAAATGGTGGGGACACCCCCAAGGTGGTTGGGACACCCTCAGGACCTTGGGGACACCCCCAGCTGTCCCTCAGGTGTCCCAGGTGTCCCCACGGTGTCCCCGCGGTGTCCCCACCTGGCGGTGCGGTTGAGCTGGCGCCGGCAGGGCACGGAGTCGCGGATGCAGGTGCCGGTGGCGGGGTCGATGTTCTCCACGATGACAAAGGGACGCTCCTCCAGCGTGGCCACCGTCAGGTGCCGCCCGTCCTCCACGGGCTGCAGGAACCGCCCGTAGCGCGACCACACCGGGTACTTGAGCCTCAGCACCTGCTGCTCCCAGCTGCCCACCTGGAGGGGACATTTGGGGACACGTAGGGACAGGTGGGGACAAGGCCAAGGTGTCACCATTGACAGTGTGACCACACCAGGTACTTGAGCCTCAGCACCTGCTGCTCCCAGCTGCCCACCTGGGGGGGGACATTTGGGGACACGTGGGGACACCCAGAGGGTGACAGGCCAAGGTGTCACCATGATGGGATGTCACCACAGCAAGGTGTCACTGCTAGGGACAATGACAGTGGGTAACAGGCAGAGGAAATGTCACTGTGCCAGAGTGTCACCTTTGGGACAATGATGCCATCGCCATGGTAGGGAAATGGTGAGGAAGAGGACAAGGTGTCACCATGATGGGACATTCCTGCTGGGGACAATGACAGGATCACCTTGGTGGGACCCCAGCCAAGGTGTCACTGTGACAGGGCAGGAGGCCAAGCCGTGTCCCCATCACTGCCAGGTGTCACCGTCACTGCCCAGGTGTCACCGCCACCCCCGGGTGCCACGTTGTTGTTGTGACAACACAGCGTGACAGTGGCGTGAGGGGCGGGACGGCGAAGAGCAGATGGCACCAAGCCCTGGGGACGCTGTGGTGGCATTGTCACCGTGCCTGGAACTCCAACACTGAGCAGACGGGCGCCCTGGGGACACCCCTGTCCCCAAGGTGACACCCCTGTCCCCAAGGTGACACTCACCACCTCCCAGGTGCGCTCCTTGTTGAGGGAGATGACGACCAGCGAGGGGTTCACCAGGTACCCGTCCTCGTTGAAGGAGAAATCCTTCTGTCCCCACGTGATGTTCATGAAGTACCTGCCCAACATGACCCAAGAGTGTCTGGGGTCACCTGGATGTCCCCAACATGACCCAGAGTGTGTCTAGGGTCACCTGAATGTCCCCAACCTGATCCCGAGCCTGTCTAGGGTCACTTGAATGTCCCCAAATGGATCTAGAGCCACCCAACTGTCCCCAACCCAACCAAACCCCAGTCACAACCACGTCTAGGGTCATCCAACTGTCCCCAACCCAGCTGTCCCCAACCATGCTTAGAGTCACCTGAATGTCCCCAACCCAACTGTCCCCAGCCTAACCCAAACCATGTCTAGAGCCATCTAAATGTCCCCAACCCAACTGTCCCCAACCCAACTGTCCCCAGCCTAACCCCAATCACATCTAGAGCCACCACTACTCTCCCACCACCCCCAAACTCCACCTGCCACCCTGCCCCAGCAGTGCCACCCCGCCCCAGCAGTGCCACCTGTGCAGGTTGTCGTTGATCTGGGTGACGTTGGGCGCATGGCAGTCGTTGTTGAACTGTCCCCAACCTAACCCCAACCCCACCTGCCACCACCCCAGCAGTGCCACCCCACCCCAGAAGTGCCACCTGTGCAGGTTGTCGTTGATCTGGGTGACGTTGGGCGCGCGGCAGTCGTTGTTGAACTGTCCCCAACCCAACCCCAGCCCCACCTGCCACCCTCCCAGCAGTGCCCACCCTGCCCCAGAAGTGCCACCTGTGCAGGTTGTCGTTGATCTGGGTGACGTTGGGCGCGCGGCAGTCGTTGTTGAACTCGGGGATGAAGCCGTAGTCGCGCAGCAGCGCCTCGGCGCCCTTGGCCACGATGGCCACGCCGTTGTGCACGCGGTGCTGCAGGTCGTCGCGCCAGCCGGCCGACAGCACGGCGAACAGCCCGGCGGGCACGTGCTCGGGCAGCTGCTCGCTTCCCCCCAGGTTGGTGCCCACCACGAACCAGATGTAGCCGGGCCCGGTGAGGCCGGCGTCGCGCGCGGCGCGGAACACGGCCTCGGCCTCGTCGCGCGAGCAGTAGAGCAGCCGGATCTGCGCCGAGACCTCGCGCAGCTGCCGGCGCGTCCGGGCGCCCTCGGGGTCGTCGGTGAGGTTCAGGGTGACCACGCCGCGGTGCTCCCAGCCGATGAAGCTGCTGTCGGTCAGCACCTCCACGTAGTCCACAAAGTCCTCGTAGCCCGGCAGCAGCGTGGTGACCACGGCGAAGGCCGTCCAGTCGTACTCCTCCAGCACCTCGAAGATCACCTGGAGCTGCTGCTCCGTGGAGGAGCCCAGCTGCAGGAAGGTGGAGCCCTTCTCCTGTGGGCGTGGCAGGGTGGGGGACACAGGGTGGGGACAGTCACGTTGGGGACAGTTGGGTCACGCCAGACGTGGTTGGGGTTGGGGACAATTGGGTTGGGGACAGTCACGTTGAGGGACAGTTGGGTCACGCCAGACGTGGTTGGGGTTGGGGACAGTTGGGTTGAGGATGGTCGGGTGGGGCTGGAAGGTGGTTGGGGACAGCTGGGTGGATCTGCAGGGATGTTTGGGTGACACTGGACACGGTTGGGGCCTGGGGACCGTCATGTTGGGGACAGTCACGTTGGGGACAGTTGGGTCACACCAGGGTTAGCGACAGTTGGGTTGAGGATGGTCGGGTGGGGCTGGAACGTGTTTGGGGTTTGGGGACCACAGGGTTGGGGACAGCTGGGTGGATCTACAAGGATGTTTGGGTGACACTGGACACAGTTGTGGCTTCGGGACAGTTGGGCTGGGGACATTCACGCTGGGGACAGCTGGGTCACACCAGACATGATTGGGGTTAGGGACAGTTGAGGGTTGAGGATGATCAGGTGTTGGGGTTTGGGGACCACAGGGGTGGGGACAGTTGGGTGGATCTACACCTGGTTGGGGATGTTTGGGTGACACTGGACACAGTTGGGGCCTGGGGACAGTCGGGTTGGGGACATTCAGGTGCCCCTAGACACGGTTGGGGTTGGGTTGGGGACAGCTGGGTGACACAAGACATGGCTGGGGTTGTGTTGGGTGGCTCTGGACACAGCTGGGGACAGTTGGGTGCCCCTAGACACAGTTGGCATTGGGTTGGGGACAGCTGGGTGACACAAGACATGGCTGGGGTTGGGTTGGGGACATTCCGGTGGCTCTGGACACAGCTGGGGATAGTTGGGTGCCCCTAGACATGGTTGGGGACATTCAGGTGGCTCTAGACACAGTTGGGGTTAGTCTGGGGACACCTGGGTGACACAAGACATGGCTGGGGTTGTGTTGGGTGGCTCTGGACACAGGTGGGGACAGTTGGGTGCCCCTAGACAGGGCTGGGGTTGCCGACAGTTGGGTTGAGCGCAGCTGATTGGTTCCAGCTCCATCTGGGGACACTCGGCTGTCCCTAAACCCACTCGGGGTCACCTCGGGGGGCGTCACCTTGGGCGTGAGGACGATGGCGGAGCCGCCGTTGACGCCGATGATGGGCACGGAGGTCTGGGCCGAGATGAAGTCCAGGATCTGCGCCACGGCCTCGGAGCGCGTGTCGTCCTCGAAGACGACGCCGTGGATGCGCAGCGAGCTCAGCACGTCGCACAGCCGCACGATCAGGCTGCGCGGGTTGGTGTCGTTCAGCACCACCCCCACGGGGTTCACGTCCAAGGAGAAGTTCCGGAAGGTTCCGGGCGCCAGGCGGGGCCCGGCGGGGGCCGTAGGAGGCTCCGCTCAGGATCACGGCCACGTTGAGCGTCCGGCGCGGCGCCGCCGGCGGCTCCAGGAAGGGGCTGGCGCAGGCCAGGGCCAGGGCGAGCAGCATCCTGCCGGCGGGGACGGGGAGCAGGACCACCGGGGGGCTCATGGTGCCACCACCGCTGCGCCCTGCGGGGACACCAGTGACCAGCAGTGAGCACCAGTGACCAGCAGTGACCACCAGTAAGCACCAGTAACCAGCAGTAACCACTAGTGAGCACCAGTGACCAGCAGTGACCACCAGTAAGCACCAGTAACCAGCAGTAACCACTAGTGAGCACCAGTGACCAGCAGTGAGTATCTGTACCCACCAATGCCCACCAGTGCCCACCAGTAACCACCAGTGAGCACCAATAACCAGCAGTGACCACCAGTGACCACCAGTGACCACCAGTGCCCATCAGTAACCACCGGTACCCACCAGTGACCACCAGTAACCACCCATGACCATCAGTGCCCACCAGTACCCATCAGTGAGCACCAATAACCAGCAGTGACCACCAGTGACCACCAGTAACCATCAATGAGCACCAGTAACCAGCAGTGAGCATCTGTACCCACCAGTAACCACCAGTGCTCACCAGTACCCACCAGTGCCCACCAGTGACCACCAGTGCCCATCAGTAACCACCGGTACCCACCAGTGACCACCAGTGCCCACCAGTGACCACCAGTGCCCATCAGTAACCACCAGTGTCCACCAGTAATGTCCCAGCAGCAGGGGAGGGTCAGACACGGAGATATTGGTGCCCACCAGTGCCCACCAGTGCCCAGCAGGAACCACCAGTGCCCACCAGTAACCCACCAGTAAGTCCCAGTACGCCCCCAGCAGAAGGGAAGGGTTTAGCATGAGGGGAAATTGTGGCAATGGTGCCCACCAGTAACCCACCAGTGCCCACCAGTGCCCACCAGTAACCACCAGCAACAGAAGAGGGTCAGGCATGGAGATATTGGTGCCTACCAGTAACCACCAGTGCCCACCAGTGCCCACCAGTAACCACCAGCAACAGAAGAGGGTCAGGCATGGAGATATTGGTGCCTACCAGTAACCACCAGTGCCCACCAGTGCCCACCAGTGCCCACCAGTAACCCCAGTAACCTCCCAGCACCAGGGAGGGGGAAATGGTGGCAATGGTGCCCACCAGTGCCCACCAGTACCACCCAGTAACCCACCAGTGCCCACCAGTAACCACCAGTAACCTCCCAGCAGCAGGGAGGGTCAGACACGGAGATATCGGTGCCCACCAGTAACCACCAGTGCCCCCCAGTAACCCCAGTAACAGCCCAGCACAAACCCAGTCACTGTCCCCAAAGCAGCAGGGACAAACCCCCCTTGCTGTCCCCAGGATGGGGACACACACACACACACAAATCTGTCACCGTCCCCAAAACACTGGGGACAAACCCCCGTCACCGTCCCCATGGCAACGAGGTGACAAACTGCTTTGTCCCCAAAGCAGCGGGGACAAACTTGTGTCACTGTCCCCACAGCACTGGGGTGACAAACCTGTGCTGGTGGGTGACAAACTCCTGTCACTGTGCCCAAAACAGCAGGTGACAAACCTCTGTCACTGTCCCCAAAACAGGGGGACAAAGCCCTGTCACTGTGCCCAAAACAGCAGGTGACAAAGCCCTCTCACTGTCCCCCAAAACAGCAGGGGACAAAGCCCTGTCACCATCCCCAAAACAGCAGGTGACAAACGTCTGTCACTGTCCCCAAAACAGGGGGACAAAGCCTTGTCACCGTCCCCAAAACAGCAGGTGACAAACGTCTGTCACTGTCCCCAAAACAGGGGGACAAAGCCCTGTCACCATCCCCAAAACAGCAGGTGACAAACGTCTGTCACTGTCCCCAAAACAGTGGAGGACAAACCCACGCCATTGTCCCCAAAACAGTGGGGACAAACCTGTGCTGGTCGGTGACAAACCCCTGTCACTGTCCCCAAAACAGCAGGAACAAACCAGTGCCAGCAGGTGACAAACTCCTGTCACTGTCCCCAAAACAGCAGGTGACAAACCCATCACCATCCCCAAAACAGTGGGGGACAAATGCCTGTCAGTGTCCCCAAAACAACGGGGACAAACCTGTGCCAGCAGGTGACAAACCCCTGTCACTGTCACCAAAACAACGGGGACAAAGCCCTGTCACTGTCCCCAAACCAGCAGGAACAAACCGGTGCCAGCGGGTGACAAACCTGTGTCATTGTCCCCAGAACAGCAGGGACAAACCCGTGCCAGGAGGTGACAAACCCCTGTCACCATCATCCCAAAAAGCAGCAGGAGGGTGACAAACCCCTGTCCCCATCCCCACACCAGCGAGGACAAACTGTCCCCGTGCCGGAGGGGGACACAACCCCCCGTGTCATTGTCCCCACACCCCCCGTGTCATTGTCCCCACACCTCCTGTGTCATTGTCCCCACAGCCCCTGTGTCACTGTCCCCACACCCCCCCATGTCATTGTCCCCACACCCCCCTGTGTCACTGTCCCCACACCCCCCCTGTATCATTGTCCCCACACCCCCTGTGTCACTGTCCCCACACCCCCCGTGTCACTGTCCCCACACCCCCGTGTCACTGTCCCCACAGCCCCTGTGTCACTGTCCCCACAGCCCCTGTGTCATTGTCCCCACACCCCCCGTGTCACTGTCCCCACACCCCCGTGTCACTGTCCCCACAGCCCCTGTGTCACTGTCCCCACACCCCCCGTGTCACTGTCCCCACAGCCCCTGTGTCACTGTCCCCACAGCCCCTGTGTCACTGTCCCCACACCCCCCGTGTCACTGTCCCCACACCCCCGTGTCACTGTCCCCACAGCCCCTGTGTCACTGTCCCCACACCCCCCGTGTCACTGTCCCCACAGCCCCCCCATGTCACTGTCCCCACACCCCCCCTGTGTCATTGTCCCCACACCCCCTGTATCATTGTCCCCACACCCCCCGTGTCATTGTCCCCACACCCCCTGTATCATTGTCCCCACACCCCCCGTGTCACTGTCCCCACAGCTCCCGTGTCACTGTCCCCACAGCCCCCGTATCATTGTCCCCACAGCCCCTGTGTCATTGTCCCCACGCCGGCAGCAGACAAAGCTGTGTCACCGTCCCCGTGACGACGGGGTGACAATTCAATGTCCTCACCCCCCTCCGTGTCCCCCCCAGGTGCCACCGGCCGTGTCCCCCTCCTGTTCCCTCCGTGTCCCCAGCCCTGGTGCCACCCCCTGGGTCCCCTCCGTGTCCCCTCCGGGTCCTACCTGGCCCAAGCTCCTCTCGGGGGGGCTCTGCCTCATCTCGGCCGGGGGGGACAACACGGAGAGGACACTGGGGGGGGGGGTTGGGGACACTGGGGGGGTTGGGGACACACACGGGGGGGGTTGGGTTGGTGGCAGCACCTGGGGGAGGAGGGGACAGTGAGGGGGGGGAGGTCCAGCCCTTCTATCCCCCCCTGATCCTCCCTCCAAAAGCCCCAAATGTCCCCAAAATGTCCCCAAAATGTCGGATCCCCCCCGCCCCCAGCTCTCAGCTCCCATCCCAGTTTACCCAGTTGGTTCATCCTGGGCCCCCCAGGCCATTTCCAGTTCACCCAGCTGGATCCCAGTACCCCCGGTGCCACTCTGACACCCCCCAGCTGGATCCCAGTTCCTCCGAGTCCCCCAAACTGGTCCCCAGTGCCCTCCCAGTTAAACTCCAGCATCTCCCAGTCCTCCCTCCCCTCCCATTCCACAGCCCCGAGCTGGGTCCCAGCTCCTCCCAGTCCCTCCCAGTATCCCCCATTCTACCCCAAATCCCTCCCAGTCCCTCCCAGTATCCCCCATTCCACCCCAAAACCCTTTCAGTCCCTCCCAGTATCCCCCATTCCACTCCAAATCCCTCCCAGTCCCTCCCAGTATCCCCCATTCCACCCCAAATCCCTCCCAGTCCCTCCAAATCCCATTCAAGGCCCCTCAGCTGGATCCCAGTTTATCCCAGTTCCCCTCCCATCCCTTCCCAGTGCCTCACAGTGAGACCCCAGCACTCCCCAGTTCCCTCCCAGTCCCATTCTAGCCCCCCCCAGCTGCCCCCAGTCCCTCCCAGTTCCCCCCTCTCCCATTCCAGTCCCTCCCAGTCCCCCCCCCCTCCCAGTCCCTCCCTTTCCCCCTCTCCCATTCCAGTCCCTCCCAGTTCCCCCCTCTCCCATTCCCTCCCTCCCAGTCCCTCCCAGCTGGCCCCAGCCCCTTCCATTCCTCATTCAGCTCTCCCCATTCCCCCCATCCCAATCCTCCCAGTCCCTCCCAGTCCACCCAAACTGGTTTCCAGCTCCCTCTCCATCCCTTCCCAGTTCCTCCCAGTCCACCCAGACTGGTTCCCAGTTCCCTCTCCATCCCCTCTCAGCTCCCCAGTTCCATCCCAGTTCCCCCCAGTCCCCCAAACTGGTTCCCAGCTCCCTCTCCATCCCCTCCCAGTCCCCCCAGTCCCTCCCAGTCCCCCAAACTGGTTCCCAGTTCCTTCTCCATCCCCTCCCAGTCCCCCCAGTCCCTCCCAGTCCCCCAAACTGGTTCCCAGCTCCCTCCCCATCCCCTCCCAGCCCCCCCCTCAGTCCCCTGCAACGAGACCCCGGCACCTCCTATTCCCCCCCCAAACCCTCCCAGTCCCCCCCAGTTGAACCCCGACCCCCCCAACTGGGCACCATCTCCCCCCCCACCCCCTCCCAGTGCCTCCCAGTGCCTCCCAGTCCCTCCCAGTGCCTCCCAGTCCGGCCCCGCCGCTCCCCCCCCCCGCCCTGCAGCACCCGCTGCCGCTCGCAGAATACTAATAGGGCAGGCGGGCGGTGCGGCGGGGCCGCCTGTCTGTCCGTCCGTCTGTCCGTCTGTCTGTCCCCGTGTCCTGCTGTCCGTCCCCGTGTCTGTCTGTCCCTGCCCCCCCACTCCCCGGGGGTATCGGGGTGTCCCAGCCCGCGGGGAAAGGGAAGAGGGGGGGGGTTTGGGGGGTTGTAGGGTGGGGGGCTGTGGTGGTTTTGGGGTGTCAGGGTGTTGTCGGGGTGTTGTCGGGGTGTTTTCGGGGTGTTGGGGGGTGTTGTTGGGGTAGTTTTGGGGTGTTGTTGGGTTTTTTAGGGGTGTCGGAAAGGGTTGGGGGTGTCGGGGGTTCGGGGGTGTCGAGGGGTGTTGAGGGGCGCCAAGGGGATTGGGGTTGTTTGGGGGTGTCAGGGAGGTCTTGGGGTGTTGCTGTTGGGGTGTTGCTGTTGGGGTGTTGCTGTTGGGGTGTTTGTGGAGGGGCCCTGTGGGTTCTTGGGGGATTTTCTGGCGTTTGGGGGTGCCAGGGAGCTGTGGGGGGGGGGGTCTCGAGGGTTGGGGTCTATGGGGGGGATATCGGGGATGGTTTTGGATGTTGGAAAATTCGGGGGGGGTCTCAGGGGGTGTTGGGGTCCCAGAGGATATCGGGGTCCCAGGGGATGTCCCCAAGGGGTATTGGGGGGTCCCAGGGGGTCCGGAGCGGGGGGTGCTGGAGGGTCCTGAGAGGGTCTCAGGGTGACGGGGGGGGGGGGGTCTGTGAGGTGTTGGGGGGTCCCGGGGGGGGTCAGAGAGCTGGGGGGGGGGGGGCAGGGGGTGGTGTCGAGGCTCTGTCAGGTTGGTGGGGGTGCAGGATGGGGGGCAGGGGTCCCGGGGGGCTCTGTGGGGGGACAGTCACGGTGCCAGAGCATTGAGGGGGGGTCCTGGGGGGCTTGTGAGGAGCTCCCGGGGGGGACTGTGGGGGTCTCCAGGGAGAGCGGGGGGGGGGGGGGGGGGGTCCTTCGGTCCCGGGTGGTCCCGGGGGGGTCTCAGGGGGGTCTGTCGGGTGGTCCCGGGGGTGGGCGAGGGGGGCTCCGTGGGGAGGGGTCTCCGGCCGGCGCTCACCTCTCACACTCCCCGCCGCATCCCCGCCGCTGCCGCCGCCGGTCACTGGGACACACCGGCCCGGCCCCGCCCCCTGCGGTACCGGCCCCGCCCCTTCTCGGTACCGACTCCGCCCCTCCTGGTATCGGCCCCGCCCTTCCCGGTACTGGCCACACACCCTGCGGTATCGGCCCCGCCCCTGCCGGTACCGGCCCCCCCTCCTGATATTGACCACGCCCCTCTCGTTATCGGCCACGCCCCTCCCGGTACTGACCACGCCCCCTCCCGGTACCGCCGAGGGAGGGGCGCAGGACGGGCTGACCCCCCCCCTTTCCCGAGCCTGTCGCCATATCGCGACAGAGACCGGCAGCCCCCCCCATCCCCTCAATGCACCCCCCAATGCCTCTGAAAGGCCCCCAAAGACCCCAATCCCCCCCCAGTTATCCCAAAGCTCTCAGCACCCCCAAATTCCCCCCAGAGCCCCCTCCCAGTTATCCCAGTTATTCTTTGGGGTACCCCCAGACACTCGCAGCCCCCTCTGGAGACTCTGGGGGAGTTATGGGGCGGCTGTTGGGGTGTGGGGCAGGCTTGGGGGCTGTGGGGCAGGAGGGGCGACTGGGGGGCAGCTTTATGGTGGCCACAGGGACACTTCAGGGGATGGGGACACGGACAGCTGGGGGAACAGGGACGGGCCGTTGCCTCAGGCCAGGTGGCAGCTGGGGACAGGGACAGGTGAGCCAGGGACAGTTGGTGGCCCAGGTACAGGCAGTGGGACAGGACCAGCTGGTGGCTGCTGGGGACAGGCGGGAGGAGGACAGGGCCAGGCCACGCCTGGCTGCCCCCGCGGCCATGCGCTAATGAATCGCGTTAATCACCTGTCCAGCAGCTGCTTCCAGTCCAGAGCCACGCTTGGGTGACTGCGACAGCAGCGGGGAGGGAAAAGGGACACGGTGGGGACCGCAGCCCTGCCGTGGTGGAGATCCCCACGGTGGGATAAGGGGAGGTGAGTGAGGGAAATGGGGACCCCCCGCCATGATGGCGCCCTCAGCGTGAGGGGACGGGAATGAGGGAAGCCCCCCATGACCAAACCTCAGAACCAGGGGCTCACCCACCACTGGAGAGCCTCATATTGAGGTCCAGAGGGGTCCTGAGGGAGGTTTGGGGAGTCCTGAGGGAGGTCTGGGGGTTTCTGAGGGAGGTTTGGGGGGGTCCCGAGGGGTCTCTCCCTCCTCCATCCCTCGCTCCCCTCAGCGCTTTTCCCGCCCTTTTCCTTCCTCTGATTGGCCGCGCCCTCAGCGAGGCTCCGCCCCCTGCCTCGCGCAGCTTTGGGGTGGGGGCGTGGCCTAGGGGGAGGGGCCGTGCCCATGGGCGCCCTATAGAGACCCATAGAGACCCTATAGAGACCCATAGAGACCTATAGCGCCCTATAGCAGACTCCAGCACCTCACAGCATGCTCGTAGCGCCCCCTATGGCACCCTGCAGTGCTCTGCTGAGCTATGGGGACCTGTAACACCTCGCAGTGACCTATAGTGCCATATAGAGACCTACAGTGCCCTATAGAGATCCTCACAACCCCATAAGGACCCATTACAACCCCCCTATAGACAGCCCTAGAGACCCCATATGATCCTGCAGCACCCTATAGACACCCTATAGACCCCATATGATCCTATAGACCCCCCCCATAGACCCCCCTATAGACGCCATATGATCCTATAGATGCCCCTATAGAGACCCCTATAGACACTCCTATAGACAACCCTATAGACCCCATGTGATCCTATAGACACCCCTATAAAGACCCCTATAGAGACCCCTACAGACCCCCCTACAGATCGGCCTATAGACGCCCCTATAGACAACCCTATAGACCCCATGTGATCCTATAGACACCCCTATAAAGACCCCTATAGAGACCCCTACAGACCCCCCTACAGATCGGCCTATAGACGCCCCTATAGACCGCCTTATAGACCTCCCTATAGACACCCCTATGGACACCCCTATGGACACACCTATAGACAGCCCTATGGACACCCCATAGACCCCCTATAGACGCCCCTATAGACCCCATATGATTCTATAGGCGCCCCTATAGACACCCCTATAGACCCCTATAGAGGCCCCTATAGACCTCATATAATCCTATAGACCCCCCGATAGACGCCCCTATAGACTCCCCCTACAGACGCCCCTATAAACTCCCCCTATAGACCCCCCTATAGACACCCCTACAGACCCCCCTATAGATGCCCCCCCTATAGATGCCCCCCCTATAGACGCCCCTATAGACCCCCCTACAGATGCCCCTATAGATGCCCCCCCTATAGATGCCCCTACAGATCCCAGCAGCCCAATCCCCTCATGGGTGGTGGCTCTGCCCCACCCCCATTACCCACAATGCCCTGCAGCGATCCCTGACCCCCTGTGATGATGTCATCAGACACACTGATGATGTCATTGGTCATGTTGACACCAGCGGTGACGTCGTTGGCCACGCCCACCCCGTTGATGACATCACTGGCCACAACAGTTCTGCCATTGGTCACCGTGGGCCTGTTGATGATGTCACTGACATCACTGGCCACGCCCATCTCACTGATGATGTCATAGGTCATGCTGATGCTGTTGATGATATCACTGGCCATGCTGGTGATGTCATTGACCACATCCCTCTTGTTGATGATGTCATCGCCGACGTCAGCGCCATCAGAGCTCTCATTGGCCACACTGACGATGTCAGTGGTCACGTGGTGTGATGATGTCACCATCTGGCCATCAATGACATCATTGGAGGGTAATTGGTTGGGATGGGAGGGGCCTTCTCCAGTGGGCATGTCTCAGGTGGGCGTATCCTAGAGGGCGTGTCCATGGGTGTGACCAGTGGGTGTGTCCCAGGTGGGTGTGACAAATGGGTGTGTTCAATAGGCGTGTCCCAGGTGGGCGTGTCCCAGGTGGGCATGTCCAAGGTAGGCGTGTCCAACGGGCTTTGAAAGTTGCTGTGTTCAGTGGGCGTGTCAGAGGGTGTGTCCAATGGGTGTGTCCCGGGTGGGCGTGGCCAGCGACCATGTTCCAGGTGAGTATGCCAGTGGGCGTGTCAGTGGGCGTGTCCCAGGTGGGTGTGTCCAGCAGGTGCACCCAATGGCTGTGTCCAGTGGGCGTGTCCAGTGGGCGTGTCCCCGGTGGGCGTGGTCAGTCGCGTGTCCGCAGCCGCAGGTACCCTCCCCCGCTGGCCAGAGCCAAGGCCCCGCCCAGCCCGGCCAGCGCTGGGCAGTGCCCGGGGCGGCCCCCAACGCTGGCCCCGCCCCCTCCGGCCACAAACAGCCCCGCCCCCAACAGCGCCGCCAGCCCTGCGGGGACACCGGGGGGGGGACATCAGGGTGACATCAGGGTGACACAGGGGGGACACCAGGGGGGCATCAGGGTGACATCACAGTGACACACGGGGGGACATTTGGGGTGGCACTGGGGGGACACTGGGGGGACAGGGACATGGGAAGGGCACAGGGGCTTGGGGGGAGCTGGGAATTTGGGGGGGTTTCAGGGGTGCAGGGGGGGGTTCAGGGGGACCCAGACCAATCTCGGGGGGACCCAGATCAATTTTGGGGTGTTCAGGGGGACCCAGATCAATTTGGGGGCACCCAGATCAATTCTGGGGGGGTCCCGGGTGTTTTGGGGACACTCCAGGGGTTTTGGGGAGCCCCAGTGATTTTAGGGACACTCCAGGGGTTTTGGGGAGCCTCAGGGGGTTCTGGGGGGGGGTCCCAGGGGTTTTGGGGTGCCCCATTTTGGGGGTCACTGACCTGCCAGCAGCTGGGCAGCGGCCGAGGGCAGGAAGAGGCGCCCGCGGGGCCCCGCCAGCAGCTGCCAGAGGAAGAGGAGGAGGCCGAAGGCCGAGAGCAGCAGGGCGGAAACCATCAACCCCTGCACCCCCCGCAGCAGGGCTGGGGGCAGAGACCCCCAGTGAGCCCCCCAAGTGAACCAGAGCACCCCAAAACTGACCAGAGCACCCCAAAAATCACCATCAGCGCCTGCACTGCCCAAAGGGAACCCCAGGACTCCCCAAAATCCCCCCAGGGATGCCCAAAATCCCCCCAAGACCCCCATAGGACCCCCCAAGATCCCCTCAGACCCTCCAGGACTTCCCGTAAACCCCCTCAGGACTCCCCAGGGACACCCGAGATACCCCCAGGACCCCCCAAAATCCCCTTGGACACCTCCAGGACTCCCCCGGGACTCCCAAAACTCCCCTAAGGCCCCCCAAGACCCCCAAAAGACCCCCCAGGACCCCCCCCGGGACCCCCACTCACGGCTGAGCCCGAGGCTGCTGCACTCCCAGCCCTGGATCGGTTTTGGGGGGCACAGTCGTACCAGAGGTTCAGGGGCTGCGAGTCCGGCAGCACCCACCAGCCCTGGGACCCCCAAAAATACCCTCAAACACCCCAAAACCACCTCCAAAACATCCTCAAAAACATCCTCAAAACCACCCCCAAAACATCCTCAAAACACCCCAAAACCACCCCCAAAACATCCTCAAAACACCCCAAAAACACCCCCAAAACATCCTCCAAAACATCCTCAAAACACCCCCTCAAACACCCCAAAACATCCTCAAAACACCCCCAAAACATCCTCAAAAACATCCTCAAAACACCCCCAAAAACATCCTCAAAACACCCCCAAAACATCCTCAAAACATCCTCAAAACACCCCAAAACCACCCCCAAAACATCCTCAAAACACCCCAAAAACACCCCCAAATCCCAACACGGCACCCACCAGCCCTGGGGGACCCCAAAACACCCCAAAACTGCCCTGGGACCCCCCCAAAACCACCCTGAGATCCCCCAAAACTGCCCTGGGACCCCCCCAAATACCCCTGGGGGCCCCACCTTATCCAGGGTGGCGATGAAGAAGAGGAGGAGGATGAGGAGATGAAGGGCGGTGACGGCGGCCGGGAGGAGTTGCATGGTGGGGCTGGGGGGGTTCGGGGGGTCAGAGCACCCCAAAAAAACCCTCAGAGACCCCCAGGCCCCCCCCGAAATCCCTTAGAGATCCCCAAACCCCCTTCAGAGACCCCAAATCTCCCCCAGACCCCCCTGAACCCCTTTAGAACCCCCTCAAATCCCCCCCAAGTTCCTCAGAGTCCCCCAATCCCCCCGGACCCCCTTAACCCCTCCCAAATCCCACCCCAGACTCCCCAAAGTCCATTAGAGCCCCCCCAATCCCCCCGAAATCCCCACCAGACCCCCCCAAAAGTCCCTCAAAGTCCCCCAAATCCTCCCTAAATCCCCCCAGATGCCCCCAATCCCCCTTAGAACCGCCCAAAACCCCCCAAAGTCCCTCAGAGACCCCCAAATCCCCTCAAACTCCCCGAACTCCCTCAGATACCCCCAAATCCCCCCCAGACCCCTCTGAACCCCTCAGAGCCCCCCCAATCCCCTCCAAATTCTCCTTAGAGGCCCCAAAATCCTCCCCAAATCCCCCCCAAATCCTCCCCAAGGTCCCTCAGAGCCCCCAAAATCCTCCCCAAATCGCCCTGAACCCCCTTAGAGACCCCCAAATCCTCCCCAAAGTCCCTCAGAGCCCCCAAAATTCTCCCCTTATCCTCCCCAAATCCTCCCGAAGTCCCTCAGAGCCCCCCAAATCCCCCCAAAGTCCCTCTGAACCCCCAAATCCCCTCAGACACCCCTCCAATACCCCCAGAACCCCCCTCAGAACCCCCCAATGTCCCGCAGAGCCCCCAATCCCCCCCCGAACCCCCTTAGAGCCCCCCCAAATCCCCCCCACATCCCCCTGAACAGTCTTAGAGCCCCCCAAATTTCCCCACAAATCCCCCCCAAATTTCCCCAAACTCCCTCAGATGCCCCTGATCCCTCCCAAAACGCCCCCAAAGTCTCTCAGAAACCCCCAAATCCCCCCCAAATCCTCCCCAAATCCTCCTCAGACGCCCCCAATCCCCCCCACCCACTTTTGGGGTCCCGCCGCTCCCGCGGCTCCGCTCGTTCCGTTACGGGGTGGGCGGAGCCTCGCCACTCACGGCCACGCCCCAAACTGACCACACCCACCCCGTGTCCACGCCCCCAAAACGACCACACCCGTCCCTGGCCACGCCCACCCCGCCCACGCAGACTCGCGGCCCGCCCCACCCCTATCCCCAAATTCCGGCTTCTGATTGGTTGTTGATTTCGGGGTGGCGTCCGATTGGCTGAAAAGTTTGGCAGCCTCTGATTGGTTGGGGTTTTTTTTTTTTTGGTTCCTCCTTCCTCCACGGCGCGCTGCGCTCAGATTGGTCAAGAAGGAGAGGGGCGGGGTTTCACGGTAAAATAACAGCCTCTGATTGGTTGTTGGCGCTGCGGCCACGCCCTGATTGTCATTGGCTACAAGCCCGAGCCCCACCCAGCCTCTGATTGGTTGATTGCCGCTGAGGCAGGGATCATCCCGAAACACGTGATCGCTGTAACCACGCCCTCTTTTTTCCAGCGTCACGTGGTCACAGCGAGGCCCCGCCCCCAGCGGCGCTCCCATGGCAACGGCGGGGGGGAGTCACGTGACCGCGGTGAGAGCGGGGAGGGGAAATTTGGGGGGTCCTGGGGGGGGAATTGGGGTTTGGGGGGGCCGGGACCCCGATTTGGGGGCGCTTGGGGGGTGGGGGGACCCTGGGGGAAGAATTTGGGGGCTACGGGGGGGGGTGGGGGGGATTTGGGACTCTGGGATGGAATTTGGGGGTCTGGGGGGGGGACTGGGGGGGGCTGGGATGGAATTCGGGGGATTGGGGGGGTCTGAGATGGGATTTGGGGGGCTGGGATGGGATTTTGAGGTACTGGGGGGTCTGGAACGGAATTTGGGGGGGGATTGGGGGGTCTGGGATAGAATTTGGGGGTCTGGGATGGAATTTGGGGGGTCTGGGATGGAATTTGGGGGGGACTTGAGGGGCTGGGATGGAATTTGGGGGAACTTGGAGGGCCTGGGCTGGAATTTGGGGGAATTTGGGGGGATGGGATTGGATTTGAGGTGTTGGGATGGAATTTGGGGGGATTTTGGGAGCTGGGGGCGATTTAGGGGTAAATTTTGGGGGTGATGACGTCATTTGGGGGGGGAGGGGAGGGGGGGTTGCCCCCTCGTTGCCACCAACAAAGCGGTGCCAGCCCCGACAGACGGACGGACAGACGGACAGCGGGGCTCCTCTGCAGCCATGGGGGGGGTCCCGCACCCCTGGCTGGGGCTGGGGGGGGGTCCCGGAGCCCTCGATGGGGGCCTCAGTGTCCCCCGTCCCCCCCCACGGATGGACAGGGTGGAGCTGCTGGAGGGGGAACTGCAGAGGGTGAGGGAGACCCCCGGGATTGGGGAGGGGGAACTGCAGAGGGTGAGGGAGACCCCCGGGATTGGGGAGGGGGAACTGCAGAGGGTGAGGGGGACCCCCGGGATTGGGGAGGGGGAACTGCAGAGGGTGAGGGAGACCCCCGGGATTGGGGAGGGGGCTCGGAGACCCCCGGGATTGGGGAGGGGGCTCAGGGCTATGGGTGGGGGTCTCTGGGACATGGTTGGGGGTCTGGGGTCTCTGTGCGGGGGTCCCTTTGGGGGTTCCCTGACCCATTTTGGGGGGGTCCCACAGGCAGGGGCAGTTCTGGGGGGGTCTCTGGGGGTCTCTGACCCATTTTGGGGGGGGTCCCACAGGCGGGGGCAGTTCTGGGGGGGTCTCTGGGGGTCCCTGACCCATTTTGGGGGGGTCCCACAGGCAGGGGCAGTTCTGGGGGGGGTCCCTGACCCATTTTGGGGGGGTCCCACAGGCGGGGTCAGTTCTGGGGGGGTCTCTGGGGGTCCTGCCCCACCTGCGCCGGGAGCTGGAGCGGCTGCGGGGGGAGCGGCGGCGGCTGCGGCGCCTCCTGAGGCAGCGGCTCCAGGTGAGACCCCTCCCCAAAATCGTCCTGGTCCCCCCAAAAAACCCCACAAAATCCCCCTGAGCCCCCCCAAAAACCTCCCTGAGCCCCCCAAATTTCCTTGGTGTCCCCCAGTTCAGGCCAGGGGGTGGAGTCCAGGGGGATGGAGGGCTCTGATTGGCTGGGGGATGGATCCTGGGGTGATGGAGGGCTCTGATTGGCTGGGGGATGGATCCCGGGGTGACGGAGGGCTCTGATTGGCTGGGGGATGGATCCTGGCGTGATGATGGGCTCTGATTGGCTGGGAAATGGATCCCGGGGTGACGGAGGGCTCTGATTGGCTGGGGGATGGATCCTGGGCTGACAGAGCATTCTGATTGGCTGGGGAATGGATCCTGGGGGATAGAGGGCTCTGATTGGCTGGGGAATGGGTCCTGGCGTGATGGAGGGCTCTGATTGGCTGGGGGATGGATCCTAGGGTGATGGAGGGCTCTGATTGGCTGGGGAATGGATCCTGGCGTGATGATGGGCTCTGATTGGCTGGGGAATGGATCCTGGGCTGACAGAGCATTCTGATTGGCTGGGGAATGGATCCTGGGGGATAGAGGGCTCTGATTGGCTGGGGAATGGGTCCTGGGGTGATGGAGGGCTCTGATTGGCTGGGGAATGGGTCCTGGCGTGATGGAGGGCTCTGATTGGCGGGGGAATGGATTCTGGGGTGATAGAGGGATCTGATTGGCTGGGGAATGGATTCTGGGGTCAGAGGGCTCTGATTGGCTGAGGAAGGATCCCAGAGGGCTATGATTGGCTGGAGAATGGATCCCGGGGTCAGAGGGCTCTGATTGGCTGAGGAAGGATCCCAGAGGGCTCTGATTGGCTGGGGGATGGATCCCGGGGTCAGAGAGCTCTGATTGGCTGGGGAATGGATCCCAGAGGGCTCTGATTGGCTGCAGGAGCTGGAGGAGACCCAGCAGCAGATCGAGGCCGAGCTGGAGCGAGCGGCGACCGCCAAGAGTGACAGGTGGGGACCCCGAAACCCACCTGGAACCCCAAAATCTGACACCCCAAAACCCTCCTGGAACCCCTCAAAACACCCTGGGACCCCTAAACCTGAGCCTCCAAAACCCCCCTGGAACCCCCCAAATTCCCCCCAAAATCTTGGCTCCCCCCTGACCCCGGTGTCCCCTCAGGGTCCTGCCGGTGTCCCGGGGGTCCCTGGGGGGCTCCCAGGGGTCCCGGGGGCTCAGGACGAGGCCGAGCGGGAGCGGGGCCGGGAGCGGCAGCGGCGGCTGCGGAGATTCCTGGGAATCAAAGGGAGAGAGCGACACAAAATGGGTACGGGGGGAACTGGGAGTGGGGACTGGGATTGGGGACTGGGATTGGGGACTGGGATTGGGGACTGGGGGAACTGGGAAGGACTGGGAGGGACTGGGAGCACTGGGATTGGGAACTGGGGGAACTGGGAGGGACTGGGAGGGATTGGGATTGGGAACTGGGGGCACCTCCGGAGCTTCCTGGGAACCAAGGGGAGAGCACGGCCCAAAATGGGAACTGGGGGAACTGGGATTGGGGACTAGGAACACTGGGATTGGGAACTGGGAGGGACTGGGATTGGGAACTGGAAGCACTGGGAGGGACTGGGAGGGATTGGGATTGGGAACTGGGAGCGCCTGTGGAGATTCCTGGGAATCAAAGGGAGAGAGCGACAGAAAATGGGTACTGGGGGAACTGGGAGCACTGGGAGGGACTGGGAGCGCTGGGATTGGGAACTGGGGGTGCCTGTGGAGCTTCCTGGGAACCAAGGGGAGAGAGCGGCCCAAAATAGGAACTGGGAGGGACTGGGAGCACTGGGAGGGACTGGGGGGAACTGGGGGCACCAAGGGGAGAGTGCAGCTCCGAACGGGGACTGGGGGAACTGGGAGCACTGGGATTGGGAACTGGGGGAACTGGGAGGGACTGGGGGGGCTTTGGGGAGTGATTTGAGTCACCTGGGGGCTCCCCAGAGCTCCCTGGGTACCTTGAGGGAGGTTTGGGGGTCCCTGGATGCCCCTGGACCTCTTGGGGAGGATTTTGGGGGTCCCTGGGTTGGGGTTTGGGGGTCCTTGGGTGCCCCTGGATCTCCTGGGGAGGGGTTTGGGGGTCCCTGGGTGCCCCCCAGACCTTTGGGGAGGATTTTAGGGGTCCCTGGATCTCTTGGGGAGGATTTTGGGAGTCCCTGGGTTGGGGTTTGGGGGTCCCTGGGTGCCCCTGCATCTCCTGGGGAGGATTTTGGGGGTCCCTGGGTTGGGGTTTCAGGGTCCCTGGATGTCTTGGGGAGGATTTTGGGGTCCCTGGGTGCCCCCCCAGACCTTTGGGGAGGATTTTAGGGGTCCCTGGATGTCCCCACCCCCAGCTCGGCCCCAGCTGAAGCCCCGAGCCCCCCCTGAACCCCCCGAGGACCCCCCCGAGGGGATGGGGGAGGGGCTGGAGCCCCCCAAAAATGAGGAGGAGGAGGAGGAGGAGGAGGAAGAGACCTGGATGGACGGTGAGGGGGGACGGGGGGGATTTGGGGGGCTCTGAGGGGTCCCATGGTGGATTTGGGGTTTCAGGGGATTTTCATGTTGATTTTTGGGGTTTCCATGGTGGATTTTGGGGTTCAGGGGGGGTTCCCATGGTGGATTCTGGGGTTCCCATGATGGATTCTGGGGTTCCCACGTTGATTTTTGGGGTTCTGGGGGGGGTTCCCCCGTTGATTTTTGGGGTTCCCGGGTTGATTTTTGGGGTTCGGGGGGTTCCCATGGTGGATTTTGGGGGTTCTGGGGGGGTTCCCCCGTTGATTTTGGGGTTCTCCCGTTGATTTTTGGGGTTCCCGAGTTGATTTTTGGGGTTCAGGGGGGGTTCCCATGGTGGATTTTGGTGTTCCCGTGTTGATTTTTGGGGTTCAGGGGGGATTTTCGGGTTCCCATGCTGATTTTGGGGTTCAGGGGGGGTTCCCATGGTGGATTTTGGGGTTCCTATGTTGATTTTTGGGGTTCGGGGGGGGCTCCCATGGTGGACTCTGGGGTTCCCATGATGGATTTTGGGGTTCCCCCGTTGATTTTTGGGGTTCAGGGGAGGCCCAGAGCTTCTCTCAGTTCCTGCTGCTGACGGAGCAGCACCGGGAGCTGCAGGAGCTGCAGCAGCACGTGGAGCAGGTGGGACCCCAAAACCCCTCCAGACACCCCAAAACCACCCCAAAATCGCCCCAAAACCCCTCCAGGCACCCCAAAACCGCCCCAAAACCCCTCCAGACACCCCAAAAACCTCCAAAACCCCTCCAGACACACCAAAAACCGCACAAAACCACCCCAAAACCCCTCCAGACACCCCATAACCCCACCAGACACCCCAAAACCATCCCAAAACTCCTCAAAACACCCCAAAAACCCCTAAAATCCCTCACAACTCCTCAAATCCCACCCAAAATCCCCCCAAAGCCCCCTCCCACCACCCCAAAGCCCCACAAAACCCCTCTCAACACCCCAAAACCCCCAAAATCCCCCAAAACGCCCTCCCAACACCCCAAATCACCCCCAAAATCTCTCCCAGCACCTCACAACCCCACAAAATCTCTCTCAACACCCCAAAACCCCCATAATCCCCCAAAACCTCTCCCAGCACCCCAAAACACCCCAAAATCCCCCAAAATCCCCTCCCAACACCCCAAAATCCCTTCCCAGCCCTCTAAATCCCCCCAAAGCCCTCTCAGCACCCTAAAATTCCCCCAAATCTCCTCCCAACACCCCCAAAACCCCCAAATCCTCCCAAAATCCCCCTCCAGATACCCCAAAATCCTCCCAAAACCCCCCAAATCCCTCTCAGCCCCCCAAAAGCCCCCAAAATCCCCTCCAAAAACCCTCCCAGCACCCCAAAACCCACCCAAAATCCCCTCAACACCCCAAAACACCCCCAAACCCCTCCTATCACCCCAAACCACTCCCAAAATCCCCCCAAAGTCCCCTCCAGACACCCCAAAAAACCCCGAATCCCCCCCAACCCCCTCCCAGCACCCCAAAACCCACCCAAAATCCCCTCCCAACACCCCAAACCCCCCCAAAATCCCCTCAACACCCCAAAACACACCAAAACACCCCCAAATCCCTCCTATCACCCCAAAAAAACCCCAAATCCCCCCCAAACTCCTTCCCGACACCCCAAACCCCCCCCAAAATTCCCCCCAAACCACTCCCAAAATTGCCCCAAATCCCCTCCAGACACCCCAAAAACCCCCAAATCCCCCCCAAACGCCCTCCCCAGCTGCGGGCAGCGGTGGCAGCAGCCGAGACCCCCGAGGAGCCGGGGGGACCCCGGGGGGACCCCGAAATTGAGCTCAGGGAGCTGCGGGAGCAGGAGCGGAGGGGGAGGGAGGAACTGGAGCACCTGAGGGCAGGTAACGGGGGGGGGGGGCAGTTTGGGGGGGCAATTTGGGGTCCTAAGGGGCAGTTTGGGGGCTGGGGGGGCAGTTTGGGGGCTGGGGGGGGGAAATTTGGGGTCCTAAGGGGCAATTTGGGGGGGGTTATGGGGAGTTTATTTGGGGTCGGGGGGAGTCATTCAGGTCCTGGAGGGGCAATTTGGGGTCTGGGGGGGCAGTTTGGGGGTCCTGAGGAGGCAATTTCACGTCGGAGGGGGCAATTTGGGGTCTGGGGGGGCAGTTTCAGGTCTGGGGGGCAATTTGGGGTCTGGGATGGGGGAATTTGGGGTCTGGGGGAGGAATCTGGGGTCTTGGGGGGGGCAATTTGGGGGGGGTTATGGGGACTTTATTTGGGGTCTGGGGGAGAAATTTGGGATCTGGGGGCACAATTTGGGGTCTGAGGGGGGAAATTTGGGGTCCCGAGGGGCAATTTGGGGGGGTTATGGGGAGTTTATTTGGGGTCGGGGGCAGTAATTCAGGTCCTGGAGGGGCAATTTGGGGTCTGGGATGGGGCAATTTGGGGCTGGGGGGGCAGTTTGGGGGCTGGGGGGGCAGTTTCAGGTCTGGGGGAGGAATTTGGGGGTCCTGAGGGGGCAATTTGGAGTCTGGGGGAGAAATTTGGGATCTGGGGGGCACAATTTGGGGTCTGAGGGAGGAAGTTTCGGGTCTGGGGGGGAAATTTGGGGTCTGGGGTCGAAATTTGGGATCCTGAGGGGCCATTTGGGGTCTGGGGGGGGGAAGTTTTGGGTCTGGGGGGGAAATTTGGGGTCTGGGGTCGAAATTTGGGGTCGTGAGGGGGAAAATTGGGATCTTGGAGGGACAGTTTGGGGTCTGAAGGGGCAATTTGGGATCCTCAGGGTGGAATTTCGGGTCTGGGGGAGGAATTTGGGGTCTGGATGGGCAATTTGGGGTCCTGAGGTGGTTTTGGGGTCTTGGGGGGGGCAGTTTGGGGTCCTGAGGGGTTTTTTGGGGGGGATATGGGGGTTTTTTTGGGGTCCTGAGGGGGTTTTGGGGAGATATGGGGGTTTTGGGGTGGTTTTTGGGGGGGTTATTGGGGTTTTGGGGTGGTTTTTGGGGTGATTTTGGGGGTTTTGGGGTGGGTTTTGGGGGGATATGGGGGTTTTTGGGGAGTCCTGATGGGTTTCTGGGGTGATTATGGGCGTTTTGGGGTGGTTTTTTTGGGGATATGGGGGTTTTGGGGGGTCCTGATGGGTTTTTGGGGTGGTTTTTGGGGGGTCCTGATGGGTTTTTGGGGTGATTATGGGGGTTTTGGGGTGGTTTTTTGGGGTGATTATGGGGGTTTTGGGGTGGTTTTTGGGGGGGTTATCGGGGTTTTGGGGGGTCCTGATGGGTTTTTGGGGTGATGATGGGGGTTTTGGGGTGGTTTTTGGGGGGGATATGGGGGGTTTTGGGGAGTCCTGATGGGTTTTTGGGAGGATTATGGGGGTTTTGGGGTGGTTTTTGGGGGGTTATTGGGGTTTTGGGGTGGGTTTTGGGGGGATATGGGGGTTTTTGGGGAGTCCTGATGGGTTTTTGGTTGATTATGGGGGTTTTGGGGGGTCCTGATGGTTTTTGGGGTGGATTTTGGGGGGTCCTGATGGGTTTCTGGGGTGATTATGGGGGTTTTGGGGTGGTTTTTGGGGTGATTATGGGGTTTTGGGGTGGTTTTTGGGGGGTCCTGATGGGTTTCTGGGGTGGTTTTGGGGGGTTTATTGGGGTTTTGGGGTGGTTTTTGGGGGGGGATATTGGGGTTTTGGGGAGTCCTGATGGGTTTTTGGGGGGGTTATTGGGGGTTTTGGGGTGGTTTTTGGGAGGATTATGGGGGTTTTGGGGTGGTTTTTTGGGGGGTTATTGGGGCTCTCTAAGGACCCCCAGGTTTGGGGTCCCCTCTGATTTTGGGGTCCCCCTCCCCAGGGCTGGCAGAGCTGCTGGCCCAGCTGGAGGAGGGACAGGGGGGACCCCGGGGACCCCCCCCAGGATTGGGGGGGAGCCCCCCCAGGATTGGGACCCCCTGTGGGAGCAGCTGCGGCGCCTGGAAATTGGGGTGACCCGGGTGCTGCTGCGGGGGGGGGCACCCCAAAACCCGGGTGAGGGCAACTGGGAGCAACTGGGAGCAACTGGGAGCAACTGGGAGCGACTGGGAGGGACTGGGAGGGACTGGGAGGGACTGGGAGGGATGAGATTGGGGGGTTTGGGGGGGTTTGGGGCGATTTTGGGGGAAAATTTGGGGGGGTTTTGGGGGCGCAGCTTTGGGTTTGGCAGGGGGAGGATTTAGGGGTTCATGGGGGAAAATTTGGGGTTTATTGGGGGAAATTTGGGGGTTAATTCAGGAAAATTTGGGGTTTATTGAGGGAGAATTTGGGGGTTAATTCGGGAAAATTTGGAGTTTATTGAGGGAGAATCTGGGGGTTTATTGGGGGAGAATTTGGGGTTTATTGGGGGAAATTTGGGGGAAATTTGGGGTTAATTCGGGAAAATTTGGAGTTTATTGAGGGAGAATTTGGGGTTTATTGGGGGAAATTTGGGGGTTAATTCGGAAAAATTTGGGGTTTATTGAGGGAGAATTTGGGGTTTATTGGGGGAAATTTGGGAGAAATTTGGGGGTTAATTCGGGGAAAATTTGGGGTTTATTGAGGGAGAATTTGGAGGTTTATTGGGGGAAATTTGGGGGTTAATTCGGAAAAATTTGGGGTTTATTGAGGGAGAATTTGGGGGTTCATTCGGGAGAATTTGGGTTTGGCAGGGGAAGAATTTGGGGTTTCTTGGGGAAAATCTGGGATTTATTGCAGGAGAATTTGGGGGTTCATTGGGAAAATTTGGGGGTTAATTGGGGGAGAATTTGGGGATTTATTGGGAGAAAATTTGGGGGTTCATGAGGGAAAATTTGGGGCTCAGGGAAGGTCTCTGGGGTAGGAACTGGGGGTCCCGAGGGGGGGGGAAATGGGGGCTTGGGGGAGGATTTGGGGGAGATTTTGGAGGCCTGGGGGGTTTGGGGTCCCCTCTCGGGGTTTGGGGTCTCCCCCCTCAGGTCTGGGGTCCTTCCTTAGGGTTTGGGGTCCCCCCTCAGTTTTGGGGTCCCCCCCCTCAGTTTTGGGGTCCCCCCCAGGTCCTGGCAGGGAACGAGGCCGTTTGGAGCCGCCCCCCCCCCTCCGCGCCCCCCCAGCCCCAGGTGAGCCCCCCCGGGACCCCCCGGCAGTGGTGGGGGGGGGGGGTGGGGGTCCCCTCACAGCACCCAAGGGTGCCCCCCGCACATCCCCTCCCCCACCCCCCACAGGGAGGACCCCGCGGTGGGGGAGGAAGAGGAGGAAGAGGAGGAGGAGGGGGAGAGACCCCTGAGCCCCGGAGAGCTGCGGGAGAGGGTCCTGAGAGAGGTGGGGGGGCACGGGGGGGGTCCTGAGATACGGGTGGGGGTCCCAAACCCACGGATGAAGCTCCTGGGTCCATGGGTGGGGGTCTCAGATCCATGGGTGGGGTCCCAGACTCATGAGTGGGGTTCCCAGATCTATGGGTGGGGGGCCCAGGGTCCATGGGTGGGGTTCCCAGATCCATGGGTGGGGGGCCCAGGGTCCATGGGTGGGGGTCCCGGGACTCATGGGGCTGGTTCCAGATCTATGGCTGGGGGTCCCAGTGTCATGGGTGGGGGTCCCAAGTCTATGGGTGGGGGTCCCAGGTCTATGGGTGGGGTCCTAGGGCCATGGTTGGGGGTCCCAAACCCACAGATGGGGCTCCTGTGTCTATGGGTGGGGTCCCAGATCCATGGGTGGCAGTCCCAGATCCATGGGTGGGGGTTCCAGATCCATGGGTGGGGGTCCCAGATCCATGGGTGGGGTCCCAGATCCATGGGTGGGGGTTCCAGATCCATGGGTGGGGGTCCCAGATCCATGGGTGGGGTCCCAGATCCATGGGTGGCAGTCCCAGATCCATGGGGTGGGGGTTCCAGATCCATGGGTGGGGGTCCCAGAACCATGGGTGGGGGTCCCAGATTCATGGGTGGGGGTCCCCAGAACCATGGGTGGGGGTCCCAGATCTATGGGTGGGGGTCCCAGATTTATGGGTGGGGGTCCCAGATCCATGGGTGGGGGTTCCAGGTCTATGGGTGGGGTCCCAGATCTATGGGTGGGGGTTCCAGATTTATGGGTGGGAGTCCCAGATCTATGGGTGGGGGTTCCGCTGCCATTGGGGGGGTCCCGGACACGCGGGTCCCCCCTAAGCCCCCTCCTCCCGCAGGTGCTGAGCCGCGAGGGACCCCTCCCCACCCCCCGGGCGAATTTGGGGGGTCCCTGAGCTCCCCCCTCCCCCACCGGACGTCGGGGTCCTCCCCCACCCCGTTGCCATGGCAACCGAGTAAATATTTGGGGCTGTCGCGGTCGCGTTGCCCTCGGCAACGGCCAAACTTCCCAAAACAGCGCAAAACGGCCCAAAACGAGCCCGGGAGGGAGGGGGAAGTAGGGGGAGGGGTGGGGGCACCGCCCCTGTGTCCCCCGTGTCACCCACCCGAGGGCGGGGGTCGCACGTGGGTGCCCCTCCCCCACTTTGGGGACACCCCAGGGACCCCCCAGAGCCCCCCCCTGTTCGTGGTGATGCCCTGACGTCATTGCCCGGGACCCCCTGACGTCACACCCCCCTGGCCACGCCCCGGTGGGCACCGCCCGGAGTGACACGGCTGGGACCGGCCCGGCGGAGGGACCCGAACCCGCCCGAGGGGACCCGAACCGGGAGGAGCCGAATCGCTCCGGGAACACCCGAACCGTCCCGAACAACGGAACCGGAGCGTCCCGCGCGAATTGACCCGAACCGGGAGGAGCCGAACTGCTCCGGAAACACCCGAACCGTCCCGAAACAACGGAACCGGGAGGGTCCCGCGCGAATCGAGCCGAACCCACCCGAGGGGGCCCGAACCCGCTTGAGGGACCCGAACTTGGAGGAGCCGAACCGCTCCGGAAACACCCCGAACTTGCACTCGAAGGGGGACCCGAACCTGCCCGGGGGGGCCGAACGAGGTCCCGAAGCTGTCCGGAGGGACCCGAACCGACACGAGGGGATCCGAATCCGCCTGAGGAAGCCGAACCCGCCTGAAGGGAGCCGGACCCGCCTGAGGGAATCCCCGAACCGGGAGGGCCCGAACCGCTCCGGAGAGACCTGAAACACCCGAACCGGCAGCGTCCCGCGCTAAGGAACCCAAACCCACTCAGAGGGGACCCGAACCGGGACTTTCCCGTCCGGAAGGACCCGAACCGAACCCCCCAAAACTCCTCCGGAACAACCCGAACCCACTCGGGTGAGTGCCGGGACCCACCCTGAGGTCTTATGGGGAAGGGGGTGGGGGATCCTGAGGTGCCCCCTCCCCTGGACTCTGGGGGGTCTCTCCCGGACCTTTGGGGTCTCCTCTGCCCCTCAGGGGTCTCCCCTGTCCCTCAGGGGTCTCCCCTGGACATTTGGGACCCCCCCCCCCATCATCCACAGGATGCAGCCAGCGCCGGGTGGGGCGGGGCGACCCCAGGATGAGGCGAGGGGGGGGAAAAGGAAGGAGATTCTCCAAGGCCTTATATGGGCACAGCCCTGACCGCCCCCACCCCTGCATGCCCGGGACCCCCCAGACCCCCGGGGTGAACCCCAGCATTCCTGGGATCCCCCCCAGTGCAGGGAATCCCCCCCTAAGCCCCAACTTCCTTCACTCCTTCCAGCCCGCCCAAAGCTCCTCAGCTGCTTGATACCCCCCCCCACCCTCTGCAGCCCCCTCCCCCACAGGTCCCTGTACCCCCAGTATCCCCCAGTCCTTAATTCCACCCCAGTACCCTCCCAGTCTCCCCAGTCCTGCTCACCCCAAATCCCAGTGATGCTCCCCAATAACTCCCCCAACACCCTCCTGAGCCCCTCATCTCTCCACGTCCCCTGGGATTTCCTAATCCCAGTCTTCCAGTCCTTCACATCCCAAATCCCAGTGATGCTCCCCAATAACTCCCCCAACACCCCCCTGAGCCCCTCTTCTCTCCACATCCCCTGGGATTTTCCCTCCCTGCTGTGTGCAGACCCCCCCCCACCCCTCAACACCTTCAAGGTGTAAACCTGAGGGTAAAAATTTACCCCTGACCCCATTAAAAAAAAAAAAATTACAAAAAAATTTAAAAACTTACCCCCAACCCCATTAAAAAAATTTAAAACTTACCCCCAACTCGATTAAAAAGAAATTACCAAAATAAAATGTCAAAAATTTACCCCCAACCCCATTAAAAAGAAAAATACCAAAAAACCCCAAAAACAACAAAAAAAAATTTACCCCCAACCCCATTAAAAAAATTACCAAAAAAAATTTCAAAACTTACCCCCAACCCCATTTAAAAAATACGAACAAACAAAAAAAAATACAAAAAAATTTTAAAACTTACCCCCGACCCCATTAAAAAAATAAATTACAAAAAAAAAAATTCAAAAATTTACCCACAACCCCATTAAAAATTACAAAAAAAAAGATTAAAATTTACCCCCAACCCCCTTAACCCCCTAATATCCCTGGTACCCCCCAGCCCCAATACACCCAATCCCCCCATATCCCCCGACACCCCCGGGACCCCCTGACGCCCCCCCAGTGCCCCCCATTTCTCCACAGCCCCCGGGATGCCCGCTCCGTGCCGCCCCCCGTCCCTCCTGCGCTGCGTCCAGGCCCTCAGCGCCCTCCTGGCCCTGGCTCTGGCCGCAGCCCCCGGCTACTGGAACCCGGGCGAGGGCGACGGCTGCTTGTCCGCCTGGGCCTTGTCCTTCGTCTTCACCACCCTCCTCCTCCTCAACGACGCCTTCCGCCGCCCCCTCCCGCCCCGCCGCGACCTCCCGCTGGCCCTGGCTTGTGCCGCCGCCATGGCTTGCGCCACCGCCACCATCCTGTGGCCTCTGGGCCACCTCCGGGGACACGAGGGCAGCTACGGCCGCCCCCGCGCCCTCCGCGCCGCCGCCACGGCCGCCTCGGCCATCGCCACGTTGGCCTACGCCGCCGAGGTGGCCCGCGACCGGGCGCGACCCGGCGAGGCCGCCCCTTACCTGGCCACTCCCTCGGGGTTGCTTAAGGTGGCCGAAGCCTTCCTCGCCCTCCTCCTCCTCGGGCTGTCGGCCGAGCTGCACGCAGCGTCGGGGCCGGCGGCGCTGCGTTGGTGTCTGGGCATTTTCTGCGTGTCCTTCGTGCTGGGCGTGCTGCTGGTCGGGGGGTGCCTGCTGGGCTGGGGGTGGTGCGGGTGGATGAGGGACCCCGAGGGGCTGCGCTGGGGGTTGGGGATCTACGCGGGGCTGGGGGTGGTGGCCTACGGGGCGACCACGGTGCTGTGGTCGCTCTACAGCTTCTCGGATGACATGGGGGGCCAGTCCCGGAGACCCTACGGCTGCCCGGCCACGTGCCCCTGGGACAGGAAGGTGCTGGTGGCCGTGCTCAGCGGCCTCAATTTGGTGGCGTTCGGGGTGGGATTTGGGGCAGACGGGGAGGTTGGTGCTGTTGAGGGCCTGAGGGGGCACTCCAGGGTGAACTGGGGGGAGGCAGAACCTTAAGGGGGGTCTGGGGTCTCCCACAGGTCGGGATCAGGGCCTTTGTGGGGGTCTGGGTTGATTCCTGGGGTGGGATCAGGCTCCCAGAAGGGTCTTGGATCCTCTGTGGGGCAGGATTGGGATCCTAAGAGGGGTCTGGGGTCTCCTTCTGGAATGTATTTGGATCCTAATGGGGGTCTGGGTGGCCCCCTGAGGGGGTATGGGACCCTAACTGGGGTCTGGTGTCCCCTCGTGGGGTGGGATCAGGATCCTAATGGGAACCCTGGACCCTCTATAGGGCAGGATTGAGCCCCTAATGGGGGGCTGGGGTCACCCCAGGGTGGGATCGGGATGCTATGGAGGGCTGGGGTCTCCCCTTGGGGTGAGATCAAGCCCCTACTGGGATTCCTGGATCCTTTTTGGGGCAGAATCTGGCCCTTTTCAGGGTCAGGGTCCCCTCTGGAAATGGAGATCCTGGTTCCTCTGTGGGGTGGGATTCAGCCCTTGATGGTGGTCTGGGGTCCCCACCAGGGTGGGATTGGGTGCCTGAATGGGTTCTGGATCCTCTGTGGGGCAGGATCTGGTGCTTGGGGGGGTGTGGGATCAAGTGCCTGAGGGATCCTTCCTGGAGGGATGGTGGGATCACAAGGGGGTCTTGGGGAGGGGGGACACCGCTGAGGCCTTAAACTGGGGGGTGCAGATGTGTTGTCATTAAAGGGACATTTCTGCTTCTTAATGAGCTGCTGAGAGTCTGTGAGGGGGGCAAAAGGGAGGGAAATGTGGGGGGAAAAATGATGGGCAACATGAGCGGGAAAGGGTAAGAAATGTGAGGGGGGAAAGGAGAGGGATGGGGAAAAGAGAAGAAAATGGAAAAAATGTGAGGGGAAAGTGGGAAGTCTGAGGGAGAAAAGGGTGGGAAAAGAGAGGGGAAAAGGCAGAAAGTGTGAGAAGAAAAAGAAGAAAATAGGGCAGAAAATGTGAAGGGTAAAGGGTGGGAAACGTGAGGGGAGAAAAGAGTGGGAAACGTGAGGGGAGAAAAAGAGCGGGAAACGTGAGGGGAGAAAAGAGCGGGAAACGAGGGGAGAAAAATAGCGGGAAACGTGAGGGGAGAAAAAGCAGGAAAAGTGAGGGGAGAAAAGGCAGCAAATGGAAGGCAAAAAGGACAGTAAAGCTGAGTGAAAAGGACAGGAAATGAGAGGAAGAAAAGGTATGAAACAAGGGGAGAAAAGGGGGGAAATGTGAGGGGAAAAAGGGCAGGAAATATGAGGGGAAAAAGGGCAGGAAACGTGAGGGCAGAAAAGGGGAGAAACGTGAGGGGAGGAAAACACTGGGAAATATGAGGGAAAAAGAGCAGGAAACATGAAGAGAAAAAAATGGCAGGAAATGTGAGGGGAAAAAGGGCAAGAAATGTGAGGGGGAAAAGAGTGGGGAATGTGAGGGGAGGAAGGGTGGGAAGTGTGAGGGGAATAAAGAGAAATGTGAGGGGAAAAAAGGGGGAAACGTGAGGGGAGAAAAAGGGCCCAAAATGTGAGGGGAGAGAAGGGTGGGAAATGTTGAGGAGGGAGGAAAAAAAAGGCAGGAAATGTGAGGAGAGAAATGGGTGAGAAATGTGAGGGAGAAAGAGTGGGAAATATGAGGGGGAAAAAAGGGGGGGGAAAGAGCAGGAAACGTGAGGGGAAAAGGGTGAGATATGTGAGGGGAGAAAAGGGCCCAAAATATGAGGGGAATAAAGAGCAGGAAATGTGAGGGGGAAAAGAGTGGGAAAGGTGATAGGGGAGGAAAAAAAGGCAGGAAATGTGAGGGGGAAAAGGGGAAGAAATATGAGGGGAAAAGGGCGGGAAAAATGAGAGGAGAAAAGGGCGGGAAACGTGAGGGGAGAAAAGGGCGGGAAACGTGAGGGGAGAAAGAGTGGGAAACATAAGGGGGGAAAAGCATGGAAAGTGAGGGGAAAAAGAGCAGGAACTGTAAGGGGAAAAGGGTGGGAAATGTGAGGGAAGAAAAAGAAATATGAGGAAGAAAAGAGTGGGAAATGTGAGGGGACAAAAGGGCGCGGAAACGTGAGGGGAATAAAGGGGCGGGAAACGTGAGGGGAGAAAAGGCAAGAACCTCGAGTGGAAAAAGAGCCAGGAAACACCAAGGGAAAAGAGAATAAACCATGAAGTGGAAAAGGTAGGAAATGTGCTCCCCAATTCCTCAGGTGCCCCCTCCCCAAAATGAAGCACAGACTCTGGGGGATTGCTCAGATTCTTTATTTTTATTGGGTTCATGGGGCCTTCGTCACCCACGCACTCTTCTTCCTCAGCACCACGGGCTCGTGGCTCTGCAGGATGGTGCTGGCCTGGTGGTGGCAAAAATGGGGGTCAGCACCCCAAAATGAGGTGGAACCCCTTAAATGTCACCTCAAAATCCATCCCACCAATTAAACACCGCCCCCTAATTAAAGACCTCCTAATTAAACCTCCCAAATTAAAGATCCCCCAAATACAGCCTCAAAGATCACCAGTTAACTCCCTCAATTAAAGACCCCCCTAATTAACATCCCTAATTAAATATCTCCATTTAATCTCCCCCAATTAAAGCCCTCCAATTAAACCCCTCCATTAAAACACCCCAACAAAACCCAAGTAAAAACCTTCTATTTAACCCCCCAATAAATCCTCCCAACCAACCCCCCCCAATTAAATACATTCCATTAAACTTCCCAATCAAACCCCTTAATTAAATAGGGGAGGTTTTAATTATTAATTAATTAATTAAAATTAATACCCCCCCAAATTAAGCCCCCCCCCAACCCCTCACCATTTTTTGTCACCATCACTGGGGCACTGTGGAGGGAGAGACAAAAGTTGAGGGGCCTTCAATTCCCCCCCAAACCCACAATGCCCCCAGCCCAATATCAGGAACCCCTCCCAAGGTACCCCAAAAAATTTTGGGGACCCCCTCAAATCTTGAGGAGCTCCCCCAGATTTTGGGGGTAATCACAACCCTCCCCAGGTATTCATGATCTCCCCCGAAATTTTGGGAACCCCTCCCGATTTTGGGGACCCTCCCAGATTTTGGGGACCCCCTCACCCCAAAATCCATCAGGACCTCCCCCACATTTTGGGAATCCCCCAATTTTGGGGAGCTCCCTCACCCCAAAATCAGTCCCAGGTACCACAACCCTCACCCAGGTATTCACGACCTCCCCCAAAATTTTGGGAACCCACCCCGATTTTGGGAACCCCCCACAATTTGGGGACCCCCCCAGATTTTAAGGGGACCCCCTCACCCCAAAATCACCCAGGACCTCCCCCAGATTTTGGGGTGCCCCTTCCCCCTGGCTGTTTTTTCACCCAGCACCTCCCCAAAGGTGTTCACAACCCTCGCCCCGCTATTCACCACCTCCCCCCAACATTTTGGAAACTGCTCCCATATTTTGGGGACCCCCTCCCATATTTTGGGGCCCCCCTCACCCCGAATTTCGAGCCGACACTCGGTCAGGGCCTCGCCCAGCTCGTTGACAGCCCTGCAGGTGTAGGTGCCGCCGTCGAAGGGCCCCGGCTTGCGGATCAGCAGCGTCAGCACCCCCTGGCTGTGCCTGGCCAGGAATCTGGGGTCATCCCCGATGGCCATCTGGTTCTTCAGCCACACCACCTTGGGCTGGGAGGGACACACCTGGTCAGGGGAGCCCCAAAATGCACCCCAAAAATACCCCAAGGTAGCCCAAAAATCACTCAGATCTGGGGATGTATCCATAGTCCCACTGGGACACCCCAAAATCCTTCCTCAGGTGAACCCCACATCTGGTTCTTCAGCCACACCACCTTGGGCTGGGAGGGACACACCTGGTCAGGGGAACCCCAAAATGCACCCCAAGGCACCCCAAAACCACTCAGATCTGGGGATGCATCCATAGTCCCATTGGGACACTCCAAAACCTTCCCTCAGGTGAACCCCACACCTGGGTCTTCAGCCACACCACCTTGGGCTGGGAGGGACACACCCGGTCAGGGGAACCCCAAAATGCACCCCAAAAATACCCAAGGTAGCCCAAAACCACTCAGATCTGGGGATGTACCCATAGTCCCATTGGGACACCCCAAAATCCTTCCTCAGGTGAACCCCACACCTGGTTCTTCAGCCACACCACCTTGGGCTGGGGGGACACACCCGGTCAGGGGAACCCCAAAATGCACCCCAAAAATACCCCAAGGTAACCCAAAAAACATCCCAGGGCACCCCAAAAACACCCAAGCTGGGGATGAGCACACAGCCCCATTGGGGCACCCCAAATCTCCACCTAGGACCCCCAAATCTCCACCCAAACCCCCCTAAATTGGGGGGTGAACGTGCACAGGGGGATCCCCAAACCCACCCAGGACCCCAAATCTCCACCCAGGACCCCCAGTCTCCACCCAAACCCCCCCAATTTTGGGGGTGAACAGGGTCAGGGGTACCCCAAAACCCCCTCAGGAGCCCCATCTTCATCCCCACCCACCCAATTGTGAGCAGAGGATGAGTTGGGGACCCCAAATCTCCACCCAGGACCCCCAAATCTCCACCCAGGACCCCCAAATCTCCACCAAACCCCCCTAATTTTGGGGTGAACAGGGTGAGGGGTGCCCCAAAACCCCCTCAGGACCCCCATCTTCATCCCCACCCACCCAATTGTGAGCAGAGGGATGAGTTGGGGACCCCAAATCTCCACCCAGGACCCCAAAATCTCCACCCAAACCCCCCCAATTTTGGGGTGAACAGGGTCAGGGGTACCCCAAAACCCACCCAGGACCCCAAATCTCCACCCAAACCCCCCTAAATTGGGGGGTGAAGATGCACAGGGGTACCCCAAAACCCCCTCAGGACCCCCATAATTATCCCCATACCATAAGGTTGAGAGTAGAGGGATGAACTGGCGACCCCAAAACCACCCAGGACCCCCAAATCTCCACCCGGGACCCCAAATCTCCACCCAAACCCCCCTAAATTGGGGGGTGAAGATGCACAGGGGTACCCCAAAACCCCTCAGGACCCCCATCGTCATCCCCCACCCACCCAATTGTGAGCAGAGGGATGAGTTGGGGACCCCAAAACCCACCCAGGACCCCAAATCTCCACCCGGGACCCCAAATCTCCACCCAAACCCCCCTAAATTGGGGGTGTTGAGAGTAAGGGATGATAAGGTTGAGAGTAGAGGGATGAACTGGCGACCCCAAAACCCACCCAGGACCCCAAATCTCCACCTGGGACCCCCAAATCTCCACCCAAACCCCCCTAAATTGGGGGTGTACAAGCACAGGGGTACCCCAAATCCCCCGAGGCCCCCCCAAACCTTGGGGTGCCCCCTGACGGCGCAGTTGAGGGCAGTGGAGTATCCAGCCACGGCGCTGCGATCCACCAGAGGGGTCAGGAACTGGGGGGCCGAGCGGAAATCGTGCTCCTGGTACTGGGGGGGCTTCAGCCGCAGCTCTGGGGGGGTCCCAGAAGGATTTAGGGGGACCCCAGAATTTTTTTTGGGGGGTGATGATTGGTTGGGGTTTGATCCCCATGCATAAATAAGGGGGGGTGTAATGAAGGGAGGTCACAATGTGTGGGTGAGCCCTAAAAATGCTTTGAAATATTAATATTGCTTGTTAAACACCCTAAATTAATAATTCTCAATTAATTAAAAATCACAATTAAGAGCTCAGTTAAGCCCAAATTTGGGGTTTGGGGTTTGGGTGGTTTTGGGGGTCACGGGGATCATCCTGAACCCACAAAAACTGAATTAAATCCCTTCAAATCTACCCCAAAACCACCTCAAACCACCCCAAAACCACCTTAAACCTCCCCAAAACCACCTCAAACATCCCCAAACCATCTCAAACATCCCCAAAACCACCTCAAACATCCCAAAACCGCCTCAAACCACCCAAAACCACCTCAAACCTCCCCAAAACCGCCTCAAACCACCCCAAAACCACCTCAAACCGCCCCAAAACCACCTCAAACATCCCCAAAACCACCTCAAACCACCCCAAAACCACCTCAAACCTCCCCAAAACCACCTCAAACATCCCCAAAACCGCCTCAAACCACCCCAAAACCACCTCAAACCTCCCCAAAACCACCTCAAACATCCCCAAAACCACCTCAAACCCCCCTAAATCCACCTCAAACTCCCCCAAAACCGCCTCAAACCACCCCAAAACCACCTCAAACCGCCCCAAAACCACCTCAAAACCCCTAAAACCGCTTCAATCCCCTCCAAACCCCCCGAATTTTGGGGGTACCCCGCTTTGGGGATGCTTTGAGTGGTTTTGGGGATCACGAGGCTCTTCCTAAACCCACAGAGGTGCCCCCAAATCTGCCCCAAACCACCAAAAACCACCTCAAACCCCCCCAAAACCACCTCAAATTCCCCCAAAACCACCTCAAACCCCCCCAAGACCCCCCAAAAAACACCTCAAACCTCCCCAAGACCCCCCAAAACCACCTCAAACTCCCCCGAATCCACCTCAAACTCCCCAAATACACCTCAAACCCTCCCAAAACCACCTCAAACTCCCCAAGACCCCCCCAAACCCCGAATTTTGGGGGTACCAGCTTTGGGGATGACGGCAGTGTTGGAGGAGAGCCCGGGTTTCTCGCTCAGCCCACACAGGTACCCCCCAAATCCACCTCAAACTCCCCCGAATTCCCACAAATCCACCTCAAACCCCCCCAAACCCACCTCAAACTCCCCCAAAACCACCTCAAACCTCCCCAAAACCCTCCAAAATTTGGGGGGTACCCACTTTGGGATGCTTTGAGTGGTTTTGGGGATCACGAGGCTCTTCCTAAACCCACAGAGGCGCCCCCAAATCTGCCCCAAACCACCAAAAACCACCTCAAACCCCCCCAAAACCACCTCAAACCTCCCCAAATCCACCTCAAAGCCCCCCAAGACCCCCCAAACCCCCCCCAAAGCCCCCAAATTTTGGGGTACCGGCTTTGGGGATGACGGCAGTGTTGGAGGAGAGCCCGGGTTTCTCGCTCAGCCCACACAGGTACCCCCCAAATCCACCTCAAACTCCCCCAAATCCACCTCAAACTCCCCCAAATCCACCTCAAACTCCCCCAAATCCGCCTCAAACCCCCCCAAATCCACCTCAAATCCCCCCAAAACCACCTCAAATCCCCCCAAAACCACCTCAAATCCCCCCAAAACCACCTCAAATTCCCCAAAACTACCTCAAACCCCCCCAAATCCACCTCAAAGCCCCCCAAGACCCCCCAAAAACCACCTCAAACCTCCCCAAGACCCCCCAAAACCACCTCAAACTCCCCCAAATCCACCTCAAACTCCCCCAAATCCACCTCAAACTCCCCCAAATCCCCCTCAAACTCCCCCAAGACCCCCCAAACCCCGAATTTTGGGGGTACCAGCTTTGGGGATGACGGCAGTGTTGGAGGACAGCCCGGGTTTCTCGCTCAGCCCACACAGGTACCCCCCAAATCCATCTCAAACTCCCCCGAATTCCCACAAATCCACCTCAAACCCCCCCAAACCACCTCAAACTCCCCCAAACCCACCTCAAACTTCCCCAAAATGGCCTCAAACTCCCCCAAAACCACCTCAAACCTCCCCAAAACCCTCCAAAATTTGGGGGTACCCACTTTGGGGATGCTTTGAGTGGTTTTGGGGATCACGAGGCTCTTCCTAAACCCACAGAGGCGCCCCCAAATCTGCCCCAAACCACCAAAAACCACCTCAAACGCCACCAAACCACCTCAAACCCCCCAAAACCACCTCAAACCCCCCAAAACCACCTCAAAACCCCCCAAGACCCCCCAAACCCCCCCCAAAGCCCCCAAATTTTGGGGGTACCGGCTTTGGGGATGACGGCAGTGTTGGAGGAGAGCCCGGGTTTCTCGCTCAGCCCACACAGGTACCCCCCAAAACCACCTCAAACCCCCCCAAAACCACCTCAAACCCCCCCAAAACCACCTCAGACCCCCGAATTTTGGGGGTACCGGCTTTGGGGATGACGGCAGTGTTGGAGGACAGCCCGGGTTTCTCGCTCAGCCCGCACAGGTACCCCCCAAATCCACCTCAAACCCCCCCAAACCACCTCAAACTCCCCCAAAACCGCCTCAAACTCCCCCAAAACCGCCTCAAACTCCCCAAAAACCACCTCAAACCTCCCCAAATCCACCTCAAAGCCCCCAAAAACACCTCAAACCCTCCCAAATCCCTTCAATCTCCCCAAAACCACCTCAAACCCCCCCAATCCACCTCAAACCCTCCCCAAGACCCCCCAAATCCACCTCAAACTCCCTCAAGCCCCACCAAATCCACCTCAAATCCCCCCCAAAACCCCTCAAATCCACCTTGAACTGCCCCAAAACAACCTCGAACTCCCCCGAATTTCCCCAAATCCACCTCAAGTCCCCCCAAACCAAATCAAATCCCCCTCAAACCCCCCCAAACCCCCCCCAAACGCCCCGAATTTTGGGGGTACCGGCTTTGGGGATGACGGCAGTGTTGGAGGAGAGCCCGGGTTTCTCGCTCAGCCCGCACAGGTTCTCGCTGAACACCTTGAACAGGTACTCGTTGCCCATCACCAGCTCCGAGACCGTGCAGCGCAGGGGCCGATTGTGCTCGTACACCTGGTGAACCACTCCTGGGGGTCATGAGGTGGTTTTGGGGGGGTTTGAGGTGGTTTTGGGGGATTTGGGGGGATTTGGGGGAGATTTGGGGAAGCTGAGGGGTTTTTGGGGGGTTTGAGGTGGTTTTGGGGGGATTTGGGGGAGCTGAGGTGGTTTTGGAGGGGGTTGTGATGGTTTTGGGGGGGCTGAGGGGTATTTGGGGGGTTTGAGGTGGTTTTGGGGGGATTTGAGGTGTTTTTGGGAGAGGTTTGGGGGAGCTGAGGTGGTTTTGGGGAGGGTTGAGATGGTTTGGGGAGGTTTGAGGTGGTTTTGGGGAGATTTGAGGGAGCTGAGGGGGTTTTGGGGGGTTTGAGGGGTCTTTGGAAGGTTTGAGGTGGTTTTGGGGGGGCCATGAGGTGTTTTGGGGGCTTTGAAGTGGTTTTAGGGAGTTTTGGGGGAGATTTGGGAGGGGTTTGGGGGAGATTTTTGGGAGCTGAGGGGTTTTTGCGGGGTTTGAGGTGGTTTTGGGGGGATTTGGGGGAGATTTTTGGGAGCTGAGGTGGTTTTGGGGGGGTTTGAGGGGTCTTTGAGGGGTTTGAGGTGGTTTTGGGGGGGATTTGAGGAGCTGAGGGGGTTTTGGGGGCGTTTGAGATGGTTTGGGGGGGGTTGAGTTGGTTTTTGGGGGGGCTGAGGGGTTTTGGGGAGGTTTGAGGTGGTTTTGGGGTGTTTGAGGTGGTTTGGGGGGGACTGAGGGGTTTTGGGGAGGTTTGAGGTGGTTTTAGGGGGTTTTGGGGGAGAGTTTTGGGAGCTGAGGGATTTTGGGGGATTTGAGAGGGTTTGGGAGGGAGCTGAGGGGCTTTGGGGGGTTTGAGATGGTTTTGGGGGTTTTGAGGTGGTTTTGGGGGGGCTGAGGGGTTTTTGGGGGGTTGTGAGGAGTTTTGGGGGATTGAGGCGGTTTTGGGGGAGATTTGGGGGATCTGAGGGGTCTTTGGGGGGGGATTGAGGGGGTTTTGGAGCTGAGGGGATTTGGGGGTTCAGTTGAAGATCTGGGGTTCCACTGAGGATTTTGTGGGATCCATTGAGAATTTGTGCATTCTGTGAGAATTTGGATTTCCATTGAGTATTTTGGGGTTCCTTTGGGGTGATTTTGGGGTTCCATTGAATATTTTGGGGGTTCCATTGAAGATTTGGGATTACCATTGAGTATTTTGGGGTTCCATTGAGTATTTTAGGGTTCCATTGAGAATGTGGAGGTTCTATTGAGAATTTGGGATTTCCATTGAGTATTTTGGGGTTCTTTTGAGTATTTTGAGATTCCACTGAATATTTTGGGGTTCCTTTGGTGCGATTTTGGGGGTTCCATTGAGCGTTTGAGGGTTCCATTGAGAATTTGGGGATTCCATTGAGAATTTGGGATTTCCATTGAGTATTTTGGGGTTCCATTGAGAATTTGGGATTTCCATTGAGTATTTTGGGGTTTCATTGAATATTTTGGGGGTTCCATTGAGCATTTTGGGGTTCCATTGAGTATCTTTGAGTTCCACTGAGAATTTTGGGGCTCCACTGATTATTTGGGGTTCCATTGAAAATTTGGGATTTCCATTGAGTATTCTGGGGTTCCTTTGGGATGATTTTGAGGTTCCATTGAAAATTTTGGGGGTTCCATTGAGTATTTTGGGGTTCCTTTGGTGCGATTTTGGGGTTCCATTGAGTATTTTAGGGTTCCATGAGAATGTGGGGGTTCTATTGAAAATTTGGGATTTCCATTGCGAGTTTCGGGGGTTCCATTGAAAATCTGGGATTTCCACTGAATATTTTGGTGTTCCTTTGGGGTGATTTTGGGGTTTCATTGAATATTTTGGGGGTTCCATGAGCATTTTTGGGTTCCATGAGTATATTGGGGTTCCACTGAGCATTTTTGGGGTTCCTTCGAGAATTTGGGGGTTCAGTTCCGAACTTGGGAACTGAAGTTGGGGGTTCCATTGAGAATTTGAGATTTCCATTGAGAATTTGAGATTTCCATTGAGCATTTTGGGATTTCCATTGAGCATTTTGGGGTTCCATTGAGTATCTTTGAGTTCCACTGAGAATTTTGGGGCTCCACTGATTATTTTGGGGTTCCATTGAAAATTTGGGATTTCCATTGAGTATTTTGGGGTTCCTTTGGGATGATTTTGAGGTTCCATTGAAAATTTGGGATTTCCATTGAGTATTTTGGGGTTCCTTTGGTGCGATTTTGGGGTTCCATTGAGCGTTTGGGGGTTCCATTGAGAATTTGGGATTCCATTGAGAATCTCGGATTTCCATTGAGTATTTTGGGGTTCCATTGAGAATTTGGGATTTCCATTGAGCATTTTGGGGTTTCATTGAATATTTTGGGGGTTCCATTGAGCATTTTGGGGTTCCATTGAGTATCTTTGAGTTCCACTGAGAATTTTGGGGCTCCACTGATTATTTTGGAGTTCCATTGAGTATTTTGGGGTTCCATTGAGAATCTGGGATTCCATTGAGAATTTGGGGGTTCAGTCAGAATTTTTGGGTTCCATTGAGCGTTTGGGGGTTCCATTGAGAATTTGGGATTTCCATTGAGTATTTTGGGGTTCCTTTGGGGTGATTTTGGGGTTCCATTGAGAATTTGGGATTCCATTGAGAATTTGGGGGTTCAGTTCAGAATTTTTGGGTTCCATTGAGTAGTCTGGGGTTCCACCGAGTATTTTGGGGTTCCATTGAGAATTTGGGATTTCCATTGAGAATTTGGGGGTTCAGTTCGGAATTTTTGGGGTTCCATCGAGTATTTTGGGGTTCCACTGAGAATCTGGGATTCCATTGAGAATTTGGGGGTTCAGTTCGGAATTTTTGGGGTTCCATTGAGAATTTTGGGGTTCCACCGAGCACTTTAGGGTTCCATGGGGAATCTTGGGGTTCCCCTGGGGCTGATTTCGGGGCGCTGCCCGCTCACCATGGTTCTCTTGTCGGCCTTCATGATGGTGTAGCCGGTGATCTCGGCGTTGCCGTCGTCCTCGGGGGGCTCCCACTCCACCAGGGCGTTGAACCCCCAAACCTCCTTCACCTGCACCTTCCGGGGGGGGCCTGGTTTCTCTAAAGGGGGGGGATCGGATCAGGGACACCCCAAAAACACCCCCAAACCGCCCTGAAACATCCCTGGGAAATAGCACCCAAAAATCCCCCAAAAACCACCCCAAAACACCCCAAAAACCGCCCCAAAACAATCCCACAACTGACCCAAAACATCCCTGGAAAACAACACCCCAAATACCCCATAACACCTAAAAACTGCCCCAAAATCCCCCAAAACCCACCCTAAAAATCCCCCCCAAAACCACCCCAAAACTGCCCTGAAACATTCCCAGAAAATGGCATCCAAAAAATCCCCCAAAACACCCCAAAAACCCCTCAAAAACCACCCCAAAACCGTTCTGAAACATCCCAGTCACTCCCAGTGCTCCCAGTTCCCAATCCCAGTGCTCCCAGTGCTCCCAGTTCCCAATCCCAGTGCCCATCCCTGGTTCTCCCCTGTCTCCCATTGCCTTTCCCATCACTCCCAGTCCCTCCCAGTGCTCCCAGTTACCGACGATGCGCAGGCGCATCTCGGCCGTGTCCTCCATGCCCTCGATGCCCACGCTGAGCCCAGCGCTCCCAGTCGCTCCCAGTCACTCCCAGTCACTCCCATCACTCCCAGTTCCCAGTCCCAGTGTTCCCAGTCCCTCCCAGTGCTCCCAGTTACCGACGATGCGCAGGCGCATCTCGGCCGTGTCCTCCATGCCCTCGATGCGCACGCTGAGCCCGTAGCGCCCCGAGTGCCCCCTGGCGGCGGCGCGGATGAAGAACACCGTGTCCCGGTCCGACGTGCGCACGTGCACGTCCTCGCCCAGGGGCCCGCCCTCCTTCGTCCACGTCACCTGGGGGCGGGGCTTACCCTGCCGGGGGGGCGGGGCTTGGTTAGACCTATGGGGGGGGGTGGGGTTCACGTGTCCCTATGGGATCTGTGGGGTTGTGGGGTTCAGGTGTCCCTATGGGATCTGTGGGGTTTGGTTATCCCTATGGAATCTGTGGGGTTCACGTGTCCCTATGGGGCTGTGGGGTTGTGGGGTTGAGCTGTCCCTATGGGATCTGTGGGGTTGAGGTGTCCCTATGGGATCTGTGGGGTTCAGGTGTCCCTATGGGGCTGTGGGGTTCAGGTGTCCCTATGGGGCTGTGGGGTCGAGTTGTCCCTATGGGATTTATGGGGCTGTGGGGTTGTGGGGTCCCTATGGGATCTATGGGGCTGTGGCATCCCTATGGGGCTGAGTTACCCATACAGATCTATAGGGCTGAGCCACTCCTATGGATCTATGGGGCTGAGTTACCCCAATAAATCCACAGGGCTGAGTTATCCCAATAAATCCATAGGGCTGAGTTATCCCTATAGGGCTGAGTTATCCCAATAAATCCATAGGGCTGAATTATCCTTAAAAATCCATAGGGCTGAGTTATCCCTATAGGGCAGAGATATCCAAATAAATCCATACGGCTGAGTTTTCCCTAGAGGGCTGAATTATCCCTATAAATCCATAGGGCTGACTTGTCCCTATAGGGCTGAGTTACCTCAATAAATCCCTAGGGGCTGAGTGACCCCAATAAATCCATAGGGCTGAGTGATCCAAATAAATCCATAGGGCTGAGTTATCCCTATAGGGCTGAGTGGCCCCAGTAAATCCCTAGGGCTGAGTTGTCCTTATAGAGCTGAGTTATTTCTATAGGGCTGAGTGACCCAAATAAATCCCTAGGCCTGAGTCGTCCCTATAGGCCTGAGTGACCCCAATAACTCCCAAGGCCTGAGTGACCCCAATAAATCCATAGGCCTGAGTGATCCCAACAAATCCCTAGGGCTGAGTGACCCCAATAACTCCCTCGGGCAGAGTGACCCCAATAAATCCATAGGCCTGAGTGACCCCAATAACTCCCTAGGCCTGAGCGACCCCAATAACTCCCTAGGCCTGAGTGACCCCAATAAATCCATAGGGCAGAATTGTCCCTATAGGGCAGAGTGACCCCAATAACTCCCTCAGCCCAAGTGACCCCAATAACTCCCTCGGGCAGAGCTGCCCAGATTTTTGGGGTGCCCCACTCACCTGGAAGGGGATCACCAGGTTCACCTGCTCCCCCACCTTCCTGACGTACGTCTGCCGCAGGTGCCGGGGCAGCCGGATTTTGGGGCGCTCTGGGGGGGTGGGACAATGTTTAGAGGGGGGAATTTATGGGGCAGAACCCCCCAGTTTTGGGGTCTTGCCCGAATTTAGGGTCCAGCCTTACCCATCAATTCCCCCCCTAATTCCTTCAGGTTCTTCTCCCCGAGGTTTCAGCTCCGTTTTTGGAGTCCTTCCCTATTTTTAGGGTCTCTCCCCGTTTTTAGGGTTCCTCCTCATATTTAGGGTCACTCCCCATTTTTAGGGTCCTTCCCCATTTTTAGGATCCTTCCCCAATTTTGGTGTCACTCCCCATTTTTGGATTCCCTCCCTTCTGGTTTTGGGTTTCCCCCACGTTTTGGGGTCCTGCCTCCTATTTTGGGGGTCCCCCCCTCCATGATTTGGGATTTCCCCTTAAAGGGTCAAGGATCCGCCCCAAACGTCAGGAATTCCCCCTTGGATTTAGGGATTCCCCTTGGATTTAGGATTCCCCCTTTGATTTAGGGTTTCCCTTCATGGTTTTGGGATTCTCCCCATGTTTTAGGGTTTCCCCTTTGGTTTAGGGTTTCCTCTTTTGGATTTTGGGATTTCCCCTTTGATTTTTGGGATCCCCCCTTGGATTTAGAGATACCCCTTTGATTTAGGGTTTCCCCTCAGGTTTTTGGGATTCACCTTTTGGTTTTTGAGATTCACCTTTTGGTTTTTGGGATTTCCCCTTTGATTTAGGGATTCCCATTTGATTTAAGGTTTCCCCTCACGTTTTCGGGATTCCCTCCTTGGGATTCCCCCTTTACTTTTGGGATTCCCCCATTACTTTATGGATCCCCCCTTTCCTTTATGGATTCCCCCTTTCCCTTATGGATTCCCCCCCGATTTCAGATTCCCCCCTAATTTCGGGGTGCCCCCTGATTTTGGGGTCCCCCTTTTTCCTTATGGATCCCCCTTTTTTGGATCCCCCTTTTTTAGATCCCCCTTTTATGGCTCCCCCTAATTTCCCTTACAGATCCCCCTAATTTCGTGATCCCCCCCAATTTCTGCCTTCCCCCCTCAATTTCGGGCTCCCCCCTTTTCCTTATGGATCCCCCCTTTTTTGGATCCCCTTTTTTAGATTCCCCTTTTATGGATCCTCCTCATTTCCCTTATGGATCCCTCCCCAATTTCGGGATCCCCCCCTGATTTCGGGGTCCCCCCCTAATTTCGGGCTCCCCCCACCCCGATTTTGGGGTCCCCCCTTTTCCTTATGGACCCCCCTAATTTCCTGTTCCCTCCTCAATTTCTGACTCCCCCCCCAGTTTCTTCTCCTCCCCAATTTCTGACCCCCCCCCCCGATTTCGGGATCCCGCCCGAATTTCAGCCCCCCCCCCTAATTTCGGGGTCCCCCTTGATTTCAGGATTCCGCCCCCAATTTCTGCCTCCCCCTCCAATTTCTGGCACCCCCCCTCAATTTCGGGGTCCCCCCAGGTTCCGGGCGGCGCCCCCAGACCCACCGACGATCTCCCGGATGGTCACGGGCTGGGCCATGGTGGCCGGGGGCTGCGGCCCGCGATGTTCACGCCCACCACGCGGAACAGCAGCTTCTCCCCCGTGGGCAAACCGCGCACCGTGAGCCCGCAGCGCTCCACCAGCTCCGTGTTCGCGGGCGTCCAGTTCGTGTCTGGGGGGGAAAGGGAAATCTGGGGGGTTATGGGGGTCGGGGGTATCGGATTTTGGGGTTATGGGTTTGGGGAAGGGGCTGGGGGCTCCACCAGCTCCGTGTTCGCGGGCGTCCAGTTCGTGTCTGGGGGGGAAAAGGGAAATTTGGGGGGTTATGGGGTCGGGGAGGGGGTTATGGGGTCGGGAGGTATCAGATTTTGGGGGTCTGGGACAGGGTTTTGGGGCTGGGGGTTCCACCAGCTCCGTGTTCACGGGCGTCCAGTTGGTGTCTGAGGGGGGAAAGGGAAATCTGGGGGGTTATGGGGTCGGGGGTATCGGATTTTGGGGGGTTATGGGGTTGGGCAGAGGGTTATAGGGCTGGGGTCTCCACCAGCTCCGTGTTCACAGGGGTCCAGTTCGTGTCTGGGGGGGAAAGGGAATTTGGGGGGTTATGGGGTCGGGGGTATCGGATTTTGGGGGGTTATGGGGTCGGGGAGTTGGTTATGGGGTCGGGAGGTATCAGATTTTGGGGGTCTGGGACAGGGTTTTGGGGCTGGGGTCTCCACCAGCTCCGTGTTCACGGGGGTCCAGTTCGTGTCTGGGGGGTAGAAATTGGGGGGTTATGGGGTCGGGGAGGGGGTTATGGGGTCATGGAGGGGGTTATGGGGTTGGGGAGGAGGTTATGGGGTTGGGCAGAGGGTTATGGGGTCGTGGAGGGGGTTATGGGGCCATGGAGGGGGTTATGGGGTCATGGAGGGGGTTATGGGGTCGGGGAGGAGGTTATGGGGCCATGGAGGGGGTTATGGGGTCGGGGAGGGGGTAATGGGGCCGTAGAGGAGGTTATGGGGCCGTGGAGGAGGTTATGGGGCCGTGGAGGGGGTAATGGGGTCATGGAGGAGGTTATGGGGCCATGGAGGGGGTTATGGGGCCATGGAGGGGGTTATGGGGCCGTGGAGGGGGTAATAGGGCCATAGAGGAGGTTATGGGGCCATGGAGGAGGTTATGGGGCCATGGAGGAGGTTATGGGGCCATGGAGGGGGTTATGGGGCCGGGGGCTGCCAGATTTTGGGGTGATGGGGTGGGTGGGTATTGGATTTTGGGGGCTTATGGGGCTGGGGAAGGGCTTATTTTGGGCTCCACCCCCAAGTTTTGGGGTCCCTCCCGAAGTTTTGGGATTCCACCCCAAAATTTTGGGGTCCCTCCCGAAGTTTTGGGGTCCCCTCAAATTTTGGGGTGCCCCACTCAGCCCCTCCCCTCACCCCCCCACCAGGTACCCCTCAATTCCCTCCCAAATTTCATCGATTTCCACCAAGTTTTGGGGTCCCCTCCCAATTTCAGGGATTCCCACCAAGTTTTGTGATCTCACCCCAAAATTTTGGGGTCCCTCCCGAACTTTTGGGGTCCCCCCAAATTTTTGGGGTCCCCTAAATTTTGGGGTGCCCCCCCTCCCCTCACCACTCCACCAGGAACCCCTCGATGCCCCCCCAAATTTCAGCGATTCCCACAACCTTCGAGTCGCTCCAAATTTCAGGGATTCCCCCCAAGTTTTAGGATCCCAGCCCGAAATTTTGGGGTGCCCCCCGCATTTTGGGGTGCCGCACTCACCCCCCTCCCGGCACCACTCCACCAGGTAGCCGTCGATGCCGCCCGCCCCCAGGCGCTCCGGCGGGCGCCACTTGAGCGTGGCCGTGGTGTCCGTGACGTCCTCCAGCACCAGGTGAGTGGGTTCGCTGGTGGGGGCTGCAGGAGACCCCAAATTCCCCCCAAATCAGCCCAAAAAACCAGCCCGAAATCACTCCAGAATCATCAAAAAATCTTCCCAGAATCATCCCCCAAAATCAGCCCAAAATCACTCCAGAATCATCACAAAATCTTCCCAGAATCATCCCCCCAAAAATCAGACCAAAATCAGACAAAAAATCAGACAAAAAAGCAGCCCAGAATCAGCCCAAAATCAGCCCAAAATCATCGCAAATTCAGCCCAAAAATCACCCCAGAATCAGCCTAAAATCACCCCAAAAATCACCCCAAAAATCACACCAAATTCACCCCAAATCAGCCCAAAAAATCAGCCCAAAATCACTCCAGAATCATCACAAAATCTTCCCAGAATCATCCCCCAAAATCAGAACAAAATCAGATGAAAAAGCAGCCCAAAATCATTGCAAATTCAGCCCAAAAATCAGCCCAGAATTAGCCTAAAATCACCCCCAAATCACCCCAAAAATCACCCCAAAAATCACACCAAATTCACCCCAAATCAGCCCAAAAAACCAGCCCCAAATCACTCCAGAATCATCACAAAATCTTCCCAGAATCATCCCCCAAAAATCAGTCCAAAATCAGACAAAAAAGCAGCCCAGAATCAGCCCAAAATCAGCCCCAAATCATCGCAAATTCAGCCCAAAAATCAGCCCAGAATCTGCCTAAAATCACCCCCAAATCACCCCAAAAATCACACCAAATTCACCCCAAATCAGCCCAAAAAACCAGCCCCAAATCACTCCAGAATCATCACAAAATCTTCCCAGAATCATCCCCCAAAAATCAGTCCAAAATCAGACAAAAAAGCAGCCCAGAATCAGCCCAAAATCAGCCCAAAATCATCGCAAATTCAGCCCAAAAATCAGCCCAGAATCTGCCTAAAATCGCCCCAAAAATCACCCCAAAAATCACCCCAAATCAGCCCAAAATCACCCCAAAATCACCTCAAAATCATCCCAAAAATTCCACCAAAATCACACAAAAAACCACACCAAAATCACCCAAAATCGCACCAAAATTAACCCAAAAATCACCCCAAAATCAGCCCAGAAATCAGCCCCAAATCATCCCAAAATCGCCCCAAAATCACCTCGAAAATCAGCCTAAAATCACCCCAAAATCAGACAAAAATCACCCAAAATCAGCCCCAAATCACCCAAAAAACCACACAAAAATCACCCCCAAAAATCACCCCAAAATCACACAAAAATCACCCCAGAATTAACCCCAAAATTATCAACCCCAAAAATCATCCCAAATCCCCTCCAGGACCCCCCAAATCTTCCCCAAAAATTCTCCAAGACCCCCAAAATCCCCCTGGGAGCCCCCAGACCCAATCTAGGACCCCTCAAATCCTCCTCAAATCCCCTCCAGGACCCCCCAAATCCCCTTGGGACACCCCCAGACCCAATCCAGGACCCCCCAAATCCTCCTCAAATCTCCTCCAGGACCCTCCAAATCCCCTCCAGGACCCCCCAAATCCCCCCCAGGACCCCCAAATCCCCTTGGGACACCCCCAGACCCAATCCAGGACCCCACAAATCCTCCTCAAATCCCCTCCAGGACCCCCAAATCCTCCTCAAAACCCCTCTAGGACCCCCTAAATCTCCTCCAGCACCCTCTAAATGCCCCTAGGACACCCCCAGACCCAATCCAGGACCCCCCCAAATACCCCCAAAATCCCATCCAGGACCCCCCAAATCTTCCACAAATCCCCTCTGGGACCCCCTAAATCCTCCCCAAATCCCCTTCAGGACCCCCTTACTGCTCCTGGGACACCCCCAGACCCCCCTAAATCCCCCCCAAATCCTCTCTAGGACCCTCTAAAACTCCCCAAATCCCCTTCAGGACCCCCCAAATGTTCCTCAAATCCCCTCCAGGACCCCCTAAATCCCACTGGGAGCCCCCAGACCCAATCCAGGACCCCCTAAATCCGCCCCAAAACCCCTTCTTTCCTTCACCAGCATCCCCCAAATTCCCCTCAAATCCCCTCCAGGACCCCCTAAAAGCCCCCAAATCCCCCCAGATTTTGCCCAAATCTCCCCCAGAGCCCCCCCGAGCCCCCCACCCACCGATGGGCATGAAGGGGGGGGTGTTGAGGCTGGGGGCCGAGACCCCGATGGCGTTGACGGCGAAGACCCGCATCTCATAGAGCACGCCCTCGATCATGCGCGTGGACTCGAAGGTGAGCGCGGGCAGCACCTCGAAATTGAGCTTCATCCAGCGGTGGGAGCCCTTCTTCTTCCTCTCCACCAGGTAACCTGTGCAGGTGAGACAGGTGAGGGACAGGTGAGGGACAGGTGAGGGACAGGTGAGGGACAGGTGAGACACATGAGGGACAGAAACTGAGCTTCATCCAGTGGTGGGAGCCCTTCTTCTTCCTCTCCACCAGGTAACCTGCGCAGGTGAGGGACAGGTGAGGGACAGGTGAGGGACAGGTGAGGGACAGAAACTGAGCTTCATCCAGCGGTGGGAGCCCCTCTTCTTCCTCTCCACCAGGTAACCTGCACAGGTGAGACAGGTGAGGGACAGGTGAGACACAGGTGAGGGACAGGAGCTGTAAATCCCCTTCATCCAGCGGTGGGAGCCCTTCTTCTTCCGCTCCACCAGGTAACCTGTGCAGGTGACACAGGTGAGGGACAGGTGAGGGACAGGTGAGGGACAGGTGAGATACAGGTGAGGGACAGGTGAGGGACAGGTGAGACACAGGTGAGGGACAGGTGAGACACAGGTGAGGGACAGAAACTGAGCTTCATCCAATGGTGGGAGCTCCTCTTCTTCCTCTCCACCAGGTAACCTGTGCAGGTGAGGGACAGGTGAGGGACAGGTGAGACACAGGTGAGGGACAGGTGAGGGACAGGTGAGACACAGGTGAGGGACAGAAATTGAGCTTCATCCAGCGGTGGGAGCCCTTCTTCTTCCTCTCCACCAGGTAACCTGTGCAGGTGAGACAGGTGAGACAGGTGAGGGACAGGTGAGGGACAGGTGAGACACAGGTGAGACACAGGTGAGACAGGTGAGGGACAGAAATTGAGCTTCATCCATGGTGGGAGCCCTTCTTCTTCCTCTCCACCAGGTAACCTGCGCAGGTGAGACAGGTGAGACAGGTGAGACACAGGTGAGGGACAGGTGAGACACAGGTGAGGGACAGGTGAGGGACAGGTGAGATACAGGTGAGGGACAGAAACTGAGCTTCATCCAGCGGTGGGAGCCCTTCTTCTTCCTCTCCACCAGGTAACCTGCACAGGTGAGGGACAGGTGAGACAGGTGAGACAGGTGAGGGACAGAAACTGAGCTTCATCCAATGGTGGGAGCCCCTCTTCTTCCTCTCCACCAGGTAACCTGTGCAGGTGAGACACAGGTGAGGGACGGAAATTGAGCTTCATCCATGGTGGGAGCCCTTCTTCTTCCTCTCCACCAGGTAACCTGCACAGGTGAGACAGGTGAGACACAGGTGAGGGACAGGTGAGACACAGGTGAGATACAGGTGAGACAGGTGAGGGACAGAAATTCCGTTGTTGTTGTTGAGAGAGATATCTCTCTCTTTTCCTCCTCCTCCGTTGTTGTTGTTGAGAGAGATGAGACACAGGTGAGGGACAGGTGAGACAGGTGAGGGACAGGTGAGGTACAGGTGAGAAAGGACACATGGACAGAGGACACACAGGTGTGAGGATGAGGAGGGGACACCCAGGTGCCCATCCAGGTGCCAGGTGCCAGGTGGGGACAGGTGAGGGACAGGTGAGAACAGGTGGGGACAGATGAGGACAGGTGAGGGACAGGTGAGGGACATGTGTGACAGGTGAGACACAGGTGAGGACAGGTAAGGGACAGGTGAGACCAGGTGAGACACAGGTGTGACAGGACACACAGACAAGCCCACCCAGGTGTGGGATGAGGAGGGGACGCCCAGGTGTCCCTCAGGTGTGTCTCTCACCTGTGACCGGCTGCCCCCCGTCGAACTTGGGCGGCTCCCAGACCAGCACGGCCCAGTCCTCGCCCACCTGGGTGACGCGCACGGCCTCGGGCGGGTCGGGGACATCTGCAGGGACAGGTGAGGTTACCTGTGTCACCAGGTGTGCCCTGGTCTGTGCCCACAGGTGCGCCCATATGTTCCCCAAAGTGTGCACAGGTATCCACAGGTGCGCCCGTATGTTCCCCCAGGTATCCCCAGGTGTGCCCACAGGTGTGCCCAGGTGTGTCCCCAGGTGTGTCCCCAGGTGTATCTCAGGTGTCCCCAGGTGTGTCCCCAGGTGTGTGTCCCAGGTGTGTGCCATACCCAAGACGCGGATGTTGATGGCGACCATGTCCTCGTCAGCCGGGTTGGTGTGTGCCCAGGTGTATCCCCAGGTGTATCCCCATTGTCCCCAGGTGTCCCCAGGTGTATCTCAGGTGTCCCCAGGTGTATCTCATGTGTATCTCAGGTGTGTGCCCAGGTGTATCCCCAGGTGTGCCGTACCCATGACGCGGATGTTGATGGCGGCTGTGTCCTCGCCGGCTGGGTTGGTGTGTGCCCAGGTGTATCCCCATCTATCCCCAGGTATCCCCATTGTCCCCAGGTGTATCTCAGGTGTATCCCCAGGTGTGTCCCAGGTGTATCTCAGGTGTGTGCCCAGGTGTGTCCCAGGTGAGCACCGTACCCACGACGCGGATGTTGATGGCGGCCATGTCCTCTCCGGCCGGGTTGGTGTGTGCCCAGGTGTATCCCCATCTATCCCCAGGTGTATCCCCATTGTCCCCAGGTGTCCCCAGGTGTATCCCCAGGTGTGTGCCCAGGTGAGCACCGTACCCACGACGCGGATGTTGATGGCGGCTGTGTCCTCGCCGGCCGGGTTGGTGTGTGCCCAGGTGTATCCCCATCTATCCCCAGGTATCCCCAGGTGTCCCCAGGTGTATCTCACGTGTCCCCAGGTGTATCTCAGGTGTCCCCAGGTGAGCACCGTACCCACGACGCGGATGTTGATGGCGGCCATGTCCTCTCCGGCCGGGTTGGTGACGCGGATCTCGTAGCGCCCCTCGTCGGCGCGCTCGGCGCTCTCGATGACGAAACTGCTGAGCTCGTGCTTGTCCTCCAGGCGGACACGCCCCTCACGGGCCGAGAACTCCTGCACAGGTGAGACAGGTGAGGGCACACAGGGACAGGTGGGACAGGTGAGACAGGTGTGGGACAGGTGGGACAGGTGAGGGACAGGTGACACAGGTGAGACAGGTGTGGGACAGGAGGAGCTGCTCAGCTTGTGCTTGTCCTCCAGGTGGACACACCCCTCACGGGCCGAGAACTCCTGCACAGGTGAGACAGGTAAGATGGACAGGTGAGAGAGGTGAGGGCACACAGGGACAGGTGTGGGACAGGTGAGACAGGTGTGGGACAGGTGTGGGACAGGTGAGATGGACAGGTGGGACACGTGTGGGACAGGTGAGATGGACAGGTGTGGGACAGGTGTGGGACAGGTGTGGGACAGGTGAGACAGGTAAGATGGACAGGTGAGGGACAGGTGAGAGAGGTGAGGGCACACAGGGACAGGTGGGACAGGTGAGGGACAGGTGAGACAGGTGTGGGACAGGAGGAGCTGCTCAGTTCATGCTTGTCCTCCAGCCTCACCCGACCTTCCCGGGCCAAGAACTCCTGTACAGGTGAGACAGGTGAGATGGACAGGTGAGATATGTGAGGGACAGGTGTGGGACAGGTGTGACACACAGGTGACACAGGTGTGACACAGGGATGGGACAGGTGTCCCCCAGGTGGTCTCACCTGCCCGTCCTTGGTCCAGGTGACGGTGGGCAGGGGTTCCCCCGAGATGGGCACAGTGACACAGGTGTGACACACAGGTAACTCCAATGACACAGGTGACACACAGGTCACACACAGCTGTTACAGGTGACACTCAGGTGACACTCAGGTGACACAGGTGACACTCAGGTGACCTCACCTGCCCATCCTTGGTCCAGGTGACCGTGGGCAGGGGTTCCCCCGAGATGGGCACAGTGACACAGGTGACACACAGGTCACACACAGCTGTTACAGGTGACACAGGTGACACTCAGGTGACACAGGTGACACTCAGGTGACACTCAGGTGACCTCACCTGCCCGTCCTTGGTCCAGGTGACCGTGGGCAGGGGTTCCCCCGAGATGGGCACAGTGACACAGGTGTGACACACAGGTCACACACAGCTGTTACAGGTGACACTCAGGTGACACAGGTGACACAGGTGACACTCAGGTGACACAGGTGACACACAGGTGACACTCAGGTGACCTCACCTGCCCGTTCTTGGTCCAGGTGACCGTGGGCAGGGGTTCCCCCGAGATGGGCATAGTGACACAGGTGTGACACACAGGTAACTCCAATGACACAGGTGACACACAAGTAACACACAGCTGTTACAGGTGACACTCAGGTGACACAGGTGACACTCAGGTGACCTCACCTGCCCGTCCTTGGTCCAGGTGACCGTGGGCAGGGGTTCCCCCGAGATGGGCACGTCCAGGCGCAGTTTGTTTCCCGCCACCACCACCAAGGTGTTCTCCGAGTCCCGGCCCGAGCAGTCCAGGTGGATCTTGGGGGGCTCTGGGGGGGACAGGGACAGGGACAGGGGTGGCACCGAGCCCACAGGTGCGCCCAGGTGTGCCCAGGTGCGCCCAGGTGTGCCCAGGTGTGTCCTCTGTCCCCTCAGGTGGCCTCAGGTGTTCTCCCAGGTGTCTTCTGTCCCCCCTCAGGTGCGTCCTGTCCCCCCCCAGGTGTCCCCTCCCACCCCAGGTGTGCCCACAGGTGTCTCCAGGTATGCCCAGGTGTCCCCCCACTTGTCATCTGTCCCCACAGGTGTGTCCCCAGGTGTCCCCTGTCCCCACAGGTGTCCCCCCAGGTGTCCCCTCCCACCCCAGGTGTCCCCCCCAGGTGTGCTCAGGTGTCCCCTGCCCTCACCTTGTTTGGGGACGTACTCCACCTTGATCTCTGTGGGGAGGGGAAGGGGATTTAGTGACGTCATTGACCCCTCCCCCTCAAACACCCCAGTGACGTCATTGGAGAGCCCCCCCCCAGTGACGTCACAGGTCCCAGAAGTGACCCCCCCGAGCCATCAGTGCCCCCCAGGTGCCCCCCAAATTCCGCCCAAACACCCCCGAATTTCTCCAGATTCCGCCCAAACACCCCCAAAATGCCTCCAAGTGCCCCCCAATTCCCCCCAAATTTCCACAAACACCCCCAAATTTCCCCTCCCAAATTTCCCTAAATGCCCCCCAGTTCCTCCCAGTGCCCCCCCAAACACCTCCAACAACCCCCAAATGCCCCAAATGCCCCCCAAACACCCCCCAAATGCCCCCAAACACCCCCAAATGCCCCCAAACCCTCCAGTTTCCCCCCAAATTTCCCCAAACACCCCCAGGTGCCCCCAAATCCCCCCAAATGCCCCCCAAACACCCCCAAAATGCTCCCAACCGCCCCAAATTTCCCGAAACGCCCCAAATTTCCCCCAAATCCGCCCATGCCCACCGAGGAAGTTGAGTTTGGCCGAGAGGGTGAGGGCGTAGCCGTCGGGGATGAAGGTGTAATCGCCCTCATCCTCGGGGCGCACGTCATCGATCACCAGCTTGTGGATCCTGCGAGGGCAAAACATCCCCAAAAATCCACCCCAAAATGCCAAAAACCCCAAAAAAATCCACCCAGGTATCCTAAAATACAAAAAATCCCCAAAAAAATCCCACCCAAAAATCACAAAATTCCAAAAAATCCCACTCCAAAATCCCAAAATTCAAAAAAACCCCACCCCCAAATCCCAAAATCCCCAAAAAATCCACCCAGGTATCCTAAAATACAAAAAATCCCCCAAAAAAATCCACCCAAAAATCCCAAAATTCAAAAAAATCCAAATTCCCAAAACCAAAAAATCCCCCCAAAAAAATCCACCCAGGTGTCCTTAAATACAAAAAATCCCCCAAAAAATCCCACCCAAAAATCACAAAATTCCAAAAAAAAACCCACCCAAAAATCCCAAAATTCCAAAAAAATTCGAATTCCCAAAACCCCAAAATGCCCCAAAAAAATCCATCCAGGTATCCTAAAATACAAAAAAAATCCCAAAAAAAAACCCACCCCAAAATCCCGAAATTCCAAAAAATCCCGCTCAAAAATCCCAAAATTCAAAAAAAAAATCCACCTAAAAAAATCCACCCCCAAAAAATCCACTCAAGTATCTCAAAATTTAAAAAAAAAAACCCACCGAAAAAATCCCAAAATCCCAAAAAACTCCACCCAAAACCCCCAAAAATCCCAAATTTCCAAAAAATCCCCACCCCAAAATCCCAAAATCCAAAAAAAATCCACCCCAAAATCCCAAAATCCCAAACCTCCCCACCCAGGTATCCCAAATTTTTGGGGTTATTTTGGGGGATTTTGGGGATTTTTTGGAGTTTTTTGAGGATTTTGTGTTTTGTAGGATTTTTGGGGGGTTTGGGATTTTTGGGCTTTTTCGGGTTTTGGGTTTTTTTTTTTGGGGGGGGGGGATCTTTTTTGGGATTTTTTTGGGGGTGTTTTTGTGGGGTTTTGGGGTGGTTTCTTTGGATTTTTTGAGCTTTGGAGTTTTTTGGAGGATTTTGGGGTTATTTTGGGGATTTTTAAAAGGTTTTTTGAGATTTGGGGCTTTTTTCGGTTTTGAGATTTTGGGGTGTTTGGGGTGGTTTTGGGGGTTTTTTGGGATTTTTGGGGAATTTTTAAAGGTTAATTTTGGGATAATTTGGGAATTTTTTGGGTGTTTTTGTGATTTTTGGGGAATTTTTTAAGGTAATTTCTAGCAATTTTTGGGAATGTTTTGGGGATATTTTGGGGGAATTTTTTAAGGTTATTTTTGGGATATTTTGGGAATTTTGGGGGGATATTTTTGGGATTTGGGGGCAATTTTTTAAGGTTATTTTTGGGATTTTTTTGGGGGGATATTTTGTGATTTTTGGGGAATTTTTAAAGGTTATTTTTGGGATATTTTTGGGAATTTTTAAATGATAATTTTGGGATTTGGGGGGAATTTTTTAAGGTTATTTTTGGGTTTTTTGGGGGGATATTTTGAGAATTTTTTTGGGGTTATTTTTTGGGGGTTATTTTTGGGCACATTTTGGGGATATTTTGGGTTTTTTGGGGTCTCACCTGCCGGTGTGGGAGATGTGGATGCGTTTGCTGGGCCGAACCTCGACGCCGTTCTTGAACCAGCGCCCGGTGACCTTCTCGTCCGACACCTCGCACTTGAACACGGCCTGCTCGGTGGCCTGCACCGTCAGGTCCGCGATGCCCTGCAGCACCTCCAGCTGCTTCTCTGCAGGCCCAAAAAAACCCATGGAGACCCCAAAAATTCCATGGGGAACCCAAAAAATCCATGGAGACTCCAACAATTCCATGGGGACCCACATATGTTCATAGGAACCCCTGTAGAACCCATGGAGAACCTCTAGGAACATCTGCAGAACTTCCTGCGGCACCTCCAGGTGCTTCTCTGCAACCCAAAAAATCCATGGGGAACCCAAAAAATCCATGGGGGAACCCAAAAAAATCCACACCTGTCCGTAGGAACCCACGCCTATCCCAGAAACCCCTGGAGAACCCATGGAGAACATCTGGAGAACCTCTAGGAACATCTGCAGAACTTCCTGCAGCACCTCCAGCTGCTTCTCTGCAGGTCCAAAATCCATGGGAACCCCCCAAAAAATCCACACCTGTCCATAGGAACCCACACACACCTGTCCCAGAAACCCCTGGAGAAGCCCTGGAGAAGCCCTGGAGAACTTCCTGCAGCACTTCCAGCTGCTTCTCAGCAGGTCCAAAAAATCCGTGGAGACACCAAAAATCCACGGGGAACCCAAAAAAAATAATCCATGGGGAACCCCAAAAGTCCATGGGAACCCATGGAAGACCTCTAGAGACATCTGCAGAACTTCCTGCAGCACCTCCAGGTGCTTGTCTGCAACCCCAAAATCCATCTGGAACCCCCAGAAAATCCATGGGAACCCACACATGTCCATAGGAACCCATGGAGAACCCATGGAGAACATCTGGAGAACCTCCCGAGATGCCTTCAGCACCTCCAGCTGCTCCTCTGCAAGCCCAAAAAATCCACATGGACCCCCCAAAAATCCCTGGGACTTTCTGGGATCTCCAGAACCTTCTCCGAGGTGACCCTCAAACACCTCCAGGACCTCTCAGGACCGCGGGTGACCCCGGAGGAGCTCTGACCTTCCACGATGACCTCGGCCTCGGCCTCGCCGCCGTTGGTCATGATGCGGTAGCGGCCGGTGTCCTCCATGGTGGCCTCGTTGAGGATCAGGAAGTGCTTCTTGCCGTCCTTCTTGAAGCGGTACTTGAAGGTCTCCTCGCGGGTCAGCTCCACGCCGTCCTTCGTCCTGGACACCGGGGGACAAACGGCGGGAGTGGGGTGGGCGTGGGGTGGACATGGAGGTGGACATGGAGGTGGACGTGGGGTGGACATGGAGGTGGACATGGGGTGGACATGGAGGTGGACGTGGGGTGGACATGGAGGTGGACGTGGGGTGGACACCAGGTGGGCGTGGAGATGGACATGGGGTGGGTGTGGAGATGGACACAGTGGACATGGAGGTGGACATGGGGTGGAGGTGGAGATGGACATGGGGTGGAGGTGGAGATGGACATAGTGGACATGGGGATGGACACAGTGGACATGGAAATGGACATGGGGTGGAGGTGGAGATGGTCATGGGGTGGATTTGGGATGGACATGAGGTGGACACGAGGTGGACACAGGGTGAATTTGGGGTGGACACCAGGTAGGAGTGGACAAGGGATGGACATGGGGTGGACATGAAGTAGATTGGGGGTGGACATGGAGTGGGCACAGGGATGGACATGGAGTGGACACAGGGATGGACATGGAATGGACATGGGGTAGATTTGGGGTGGACACAAGGTGGGTGTGGAGATGGACATGGGGTGGACATGGGGTGGGTTTGGGGTGGATCTGAGGTGGATTTGGGGTGGACATGAGGTGGACATGGGGTAGGTGTGGAGGTGGACATGGGGTGGACACTAGGTGGACATGGGGTGGATATGGGGTGGACATGAGAGGGACATGGAGTGGACACGGGGTGGACACAAGGTGGGCTTGGGGTGGACATGGGATGGATGTGGAGATGGACATGGGGGTGGAGATGGACATGGGGGTGGAGATGGACATGGGGTGGATGTGGGGTGGATTTGGGACAGATTTGGAGTGGACGCAGGGTGGACACAAGGTGGACATGGGGATGGACACACGGCCACATGGACACAAGATGGACACACGGACACAGGACAATGTGGATGGACACAGGATGGACACACGGATGCAGGGCAATGTGGATGGACACGGGATGGACACAGGATGGACACAGGACAATGTGGATGGACACAGGATGGACACAGGACAATGTGGATGGACACTCGGACGCAGGATGGGCACGTGGACAGCGCGGATGGACAGACTGACGGACAGACGGACACGCGGCCGGCCCGTACCACATGACCTGGGCGCCCTCCTCGGACACCTCGGCCTCCAGCACCACGCGCTCGCCCACCACCACCTGCTGGTCCTCGGGGCCCCTTCATGATGGTCACGGGCGGCTCTGCGGGGACGGACACAGGGACAGGTGAGGAGGGACAGGGGGACGGACACACGGACAGGTGAGGAGGGACAGGGGGACGGACACACGGACAGGTGAGGAGGGACAGGGGGACGGACACAGGGACAGGTGAGGAGGGACAGGGGGACACCACCTGCTGGTCCTCAGGGCCCTTCGTGGTGGTCATCAGTGCCCCCAGGTGACCCCAGGTGCCCCCAGGACCTCCATGGGCATCTCCAAGACCCCCAAAACCCCACCCAGGTGACCCCAAGACCCCTCCAGGTGCCCCAGGACCTCCATGGGCACCTCCAAGACCCCCAAAACCCCACCCAGGTGACCCCAAATGCCTCCAGGTGCCCCCCAGGACCCTCCAAAACCCCCACAGGTGCCCCCAAACCCCCCACCCAGGTACCCCCAGGACCCCCATGGGCACCTCCAAGACCCCCAAAACCCCACCCAGGTGACCCCAAGACCCCTCCAGGTCCCCCAGGTCCCCTCCAGGTTCCGCCAGGTGCCCCCAGGACCTCCATGGACATCTCCAAGACCCCCAAAACCCCACCCAGGTGACCCCAGATGCCCTACAGGTGCCCTACAGGTGCCCCCAGGTGTCCCAAACCACCCCACAGGCACCTCAAACCCCCCCCCAGATGCCCCCCAGGACCCCCCAAAACCCCCCCAGGTGCCCTCAAATCACCCCCCAGGTTCCCCCAGGTGCCCCCCAGGTGCCCCCAAGGGGGTCTCCAGGTGACCCCAAGACCCCTCCAGGTCCCCCCAGGTCCCCCCAGGTGTCCCAGATCACCCCCAGTCACCTCAACCCCCATCCAGGTGCCCCCAGGTGTCCCCAGGTCTCCCCAAAACCCCCACAGGTGCCCTCAAATCACCCCCCAGGTGCCCTCAACCCCCACCCCCAGATGCCTCCAGGTGCCCCAAATAACCCCTCAGGCACCTCAAACCCTCCCCAGGTGCCCCCCAGGTGCCCCCAGGTGCCCTCAAACCCCCCCCACCTCAGGTACCCAGGTGCCCTCAAATCACCCCCCAGGTGCCCCCAGGTGCTCTCAAACCCTCCCCAGGTGCCCCCCAGGTGCCCCCAACACCCCCCCCCAGGTACCCAGGTGCCCTCAAATCACCCCCAGGTGCCCCAGGTGCCCCCCAGGTGCCCCCCAGGTGCCCCAGGTGCCCCCCAGGTGCCCCAGGTGCCCCCCAGGTGCCCCAGGTGCCCACCTTTGACAAAGACCTCGGTGAAGCACTTCTCGTCATTGACCCGGCACTCGTAGGCGGCGTCATCGGCCAGGGAGCACTTGTTGATGGTGAGGATGCGCTTCAGCCCCACGTTCTCAAACACGTACCTGGGCAGGGAACACACCTGGGCACACCTGGGCACACCTGAGAACCTCCCAGCCCCTCCCTGGCACACCTGAGCCCTGATCTGCCGCTCCCCTGCCTCCTTGTCCACGTCAAAGTGGAGACAGGGACACACCTGGGGGTCACCTGGGGTCACCTGGGCACACACCTGGGCACACCTGGGGCACAGCTAGGGGTGCCTGGGGACACCTGTGCCACACCGGGGCACACCTGGAGACACCTGGAGCACACCTGGGCACACCTGGGCGCACCGGGGCCCACTTGGGGGTCTCTGTGGACAGCTGGGGACACCTGAGGGACACTTGGGGACACCTGTGCCACACCTGGGACCACCTTTGGGTGCCTGGGGAAACCTGAGGGACACCTGGGGCACACCTGTGCCACACCTGTGCCCACCTGGGGGCACACCTGGGCACACCTGTGCCCACCTGGGCACTCACTTGTTGCTGGGCTTGATGAGCTGCCCGTTCTTGTACCACTTGAGGGGCAGGTCGGGGTTGCTGAGCTCCACCATCAGCCGGATCTTGTTGCCCTTGTCCACCTGGTAGGCGGGGTCCAGCTTCCGGACGAAGGCTGGGGATGGACAGGTGAGCTCAGGTGACCCCCAAAAAAATCACCTGAGAACCCAAAAAAACCACCCAGGAACCCCAAAATTCCACCCAAACCCACTGAATTTCCCAAAACCTCCCCAAAAATCCCACAGCACCCTGAAGATGATCATGGAACCATCAGGGCTTCGACTGCCGGGTGAAGGTTGGGGGTGGACAGGCGAGCTCAGGTGACCCCAAAAATTCCACCTGGGAACCCCAAAATTCCCAAAACCCTCCCAGATTTCCCCCAAATTTCCCCACCTTCGCTCTTCTTGGGCTCCACCTTGATCTTCTTGAGGCGCTTGAGCATGCCGCGCAGGTCGGTGATGCCGTACTGGAAGGCGATGCGCTCGTACTCGCTCTTCTTGGTGACGCCCTTGAGCAGCTCCCAGATCTCGGGTGGGATCGTGTCCTCCTCGTCGTCCTTCTTCTTCTTCTTCACCTCCTCGGCTTGCTCCTCCCTGAGGGTGGCGTGGGCATCGTGGTCATCGTGGCCAAATGGTCATCATTGGGGCATGGGCATCGTGATGGGCATGGTCATTGTCATCATGATGGGCATGGTCATTATGGGCATGGGCATGGTCATCATGGTCATCATGGTCATCATCATCGGAATGAGCATGGGCGCGGTCATCATGGTCATCGGCATGGGCATGGTCATCATGGTCATGGGCATGGTCATCATGGGCATTGTTATTATCATCATGGGCATGGTCATCATGGTCAGCATTGTCATGATCATGGTCAGCATCATCATCATGGGCATGGTCATCATGGTCATGGTCATGGTCATGGTCATCTCGGTCATGGTCATCATCATGGGCATGGTCATCATGGTCATTGTCATCATGGGCATGGTCATCATGGTCATTGTTATTATCATCATGGGCATGGGCATGGTCATCATGGTCATTGGAATGGGCATGGTCAGCATCATCATCATGGGCATGGTCATCATGATGGTCATGGGCATGGTCATCATGGTCATGGTCATCATCATGGCCATCTCGGTCATGGTCATCATCATGGGCATAGTCATCATGGTCATCATGGTCATGGTCATAATCATGGGCATGGTCATCATGGTCATGGGCATGGTCATGGACATGGTCATCATGGTCATCATCGTCATGATCATGGTCAGCATCATCATCATGGGCATGGTCATCATGATGGTCATGGTCATCATGGTCATGGTCATCTCGGTCATGGTCATCATCATGGGCATGGGCATGGTCATCATGGTCATCATGGTCATGGTCATCATCATCGGAATGAGCACGGGCACAGTCATCATGGTCATCAGCATAGGCATGGTCATCATGGGCATGGTCATCATCATCATCATTGTCATGATCATGGTCAGCATCATCATCATGGTCATGGTCATCATGGTCATCTTGATCATGGTCATCATCATGGGCATGGGCATGGTCATCATGGTCATCATGAGAATGGGCATCATAGTCATGGTCATCATCGGCTTCGTAATGGTCATCATGGTCATGGTCACAGTCATGATGGTCATCATGGGCATGGACACCATGGTCATGATCATCATCATGGGCATGGACATGGTCATCATCATGGGCATGGTCATGGTCATCATGGTCATGGTCAGCATCAGCATCATTGTCATTGTCATGGTCATTGTCATGGTCATGGTCATGGGCACCATGGGCATGGTCATCATGATCATGGTGGTCATGGTCAGCATCCTCGGCTTTGTCATGGTGGTCATGGTCATGGGCATGGTCATAATCATGGGCATGGGCATCATGGTCATGGTCAGCATCATCAGCTTCATCATCGTCATCATTGTAGGCATGGGCATGGTCATCATCATGGGCATGGGCAGGATCATGGTCATCATGGCCACGGTCATCATCGTCAGTGTCATGGTCATGGTCAGCATCATGGTCATGGCCATGGTCATCATGGTCATGGGCATGGGCATGGTCATCATTGACATTGTCATGGTCATCATCATCATCGTCATCGTCATCGACATTGTCATCATTGACATTCTCAACCTCATCATCAACATCTTCATCCTCATCCTCATCATCCCAAAGTTGTCCTCATCCCAACCCTGCCCTCATCTTCACCCTCTTCATTCCATCCCCATCATCATCCTCATCCTCATCATCTTCATCCCAAAGTTCTCCTTGTCCGAACCTCATCCTCCTCCTCATCATTTCATCCTCATCCCACCCCCATTGTCATCTTCAACCCATCTTCCTCCTCTTCCTCCTCCTCCTCCTCCTGTCCTTCCTCCTCCTCCTCCTCCTCCCCACCTCTTTTTCAGCAGCCCGCTGAAGTCGAGCTCTCCGGCCATCTCATCCTTGGTGTCGTTCCTGGGGGGACACCGGGAATTTGGGGGGATTTGGGGGGGATTTGGGGGGAGTTGGGAAAATTTGGGGGATTTGGGGGATTTTTTTGGGATTTGGGGGGAAATTTGGGAGATTTGGGGGGGGCGGGAAAATTTGGGGGATTTTAGGGGAAATTTGGGGGGATTTGGGAATTTGGGGGGATTTTGGGGGGATTTGGGGGAGGATTTGTGGGGGGGTGATTTGTGGAGATTTTGGGATCCCTAAGGGGGTCTTGGGGTCCAGGAGGGTCCCTGGGGAGGATCTGGGGGGGATTTTCAGGATTTTGGGGTCCTGGGAGGTTTTTTGGGGTCACGGGGAGGATTTTTGGGGGGTCTCAGGAGGGATTTTGGGGTCCTGGGGGGAATTTTTGGTTTCCTGGGAACTTTTTGGGGTCCTGGGTGGATCTTTGAGGTCCTGGGGGGAGATCTTGGGGTCCTGGAGGGTCCCCAGGAGGAGATTTTTGGGGGCATTTTCGGGCGAGATTTTGGGTGGGGTTTTGGGGTGCCGGGTGAGGATTTTGGGGGTCCTGGTTGCATTTTTGGGGTCCCGGGGTAGTTTTTGGGTTCCCGGGTGGGGTTTTTGGTTTCCTGGTTGCGTTTTTGGGGTCCCGGGGGGGTTTTGGGGTCCCCACTCACGTCCTCTTGAAGGCCTGCAGCACATTGTCCGAGCCCGAGGGGCGGCCGGCTGGGGAGGGAGGGGAGTGAGACCCCAAAATGTCCCCAAAAATGTCCCCAAAATCCCAAAATGTCCCCCAAAATGTCCCCAAATATTCCCAAATGTCCCCAAATATCCCCAATGTCCCCAAATCCCCCAAATGTCCTCAAATGTCTCCAATCCCCCAAATTCCCCAAATCCCCCCAATGTCCCCAAATGTCCTCAAATGTCCCCAAATGTCCCCAGTGTTGTTTTTGAGGGTAATTTTGGGGTTTTTTTGTACTTTTGGGGTAGTTTTGGGGTGGGTTTTGGGGTGTTTTGGGGGTGGTTTTGGGTTAATTTTGGGGGGGATTTTTGGGGTGGTTTTGGGGCATTTTTGAGGTTTTTGGGGGTGGTTTTGGGGTTAATTTTGGGGTATTTTTGGGGTTAATTTGGGGGTTTTGGGGGGGATTTTTGGGGTGGTTTTGGGGCATTTTTGGGGTTTTTGGAGGTATTTTGGGGTTAATTTTGGGGGTTTTTTGGGGTTAATTTGGGGGGGTTTTGGGGTGATTTTGGGGTGGGTTTGGAGTTAATTTTGGGGTGGATTTGGAGTTAATTTTGGGGTGGATTTGGAGTTAATTTTGGGGTATTTATGACTTTAATTTTTAGGGTATTTTTGGCATGGTTTTTGGTGTTAATTTTGGGGGATTTTAGGGTATTTTTGGGGTGTTTGGGGTTTATTTTTTGGGATGGTTTTTAGCATTAATTTTGGTGTGGTTTTTGAGTATTTTTGGGTTAATTTTGGGGTGGTTTTGGGGTATTTTTGGGGTACTCACCCTCCACATCAATGTTGAAGGAACAGCGGGTGCCCGGGAGGGGTTTGGGTAATTTTGGGATATTTTTGGGGTGTTTTTAGGGTTAATTTTGGGGTGTTTTTAGGGTTAATTTTGGGGTAATTTTAGTGTATTTTTGGGTTAATTTTGGGGTGGTTTTGGGATTGTTTTAGGGCAGTTTTGGGGGTGGTTTTGGGTGATTTTGGGGCTGATTTTGAGGATATTTTTTGGGGTAATTTTGGGGTACTTTTGGAGTGCTCACCCTCCACGTCAATGTTGAAGGAGCAGCAGGTGCCGGCGGGGTTTTGGGTTAATTTTGGGCATTTTTAGGGTCTTTTTGGGGTATTTTTGGGGTGGTTTTTGGGCTGTTTTGGGGGTATTTTCGGGGGGGTTTCAGGGGTGTGTTTGAGGTGGTTTTTGGGGTATTTTTTGGGTGTTTTGGGGAGGTTTTTGGGGTGGTTTTTGGTGTTAATTTTGGGGTGGTTTTAGGGTACTTTGGGGGTATTTTTTTGGTAATTTGGGGGCATTTTTAGGGTATTTTTGAGGTGGTTTTGGGGTGTTTTTGAGGCTGTTTTTGGGGTATGTTTTGGGTGTTTTGGGGATGGTTTTTTGTGTTAATTTTGGGGTGGTTTTAGGGTATTTTGGGGGTATTTTTAGAGTATTTTTGAGGTGGTTTTGGGGTGTTTTTGAGACTGTTTTTGGGGTATTTTGGGGCAGTTTTTAGGGTACTTTTGGGATGCTTTTGGGTATTTTGCGGGTATTTTTGGGGTCCTCACCCTCCACATCGATGTTGAAGGAGCTGCGGGTGCCCAGGGGAGTTTTGGGGTGATTTTGGGGATATTTTGGGGGTATTTTTTGGGGTTATTTTGGGGTATTTTAGAGCAGTTTTTGGGGTAATTTTAGGGTATTTTTGGGGTGGTTTGGGGGTATTTTTTAAGGTATTTTTGTTGTGACTTCGGGTATTTTGTGGTGATTTTGGGGTTGTGTCGGGGGTGATTTTAGGGTATTTTGGGGGGTGTTTTTGAGGCTGCTTTCGGGGTATTCTTTGGCAGTTTCTGGGGTGATTTTGAGGATGATTTTTGGGATGGTTTTTGGGTTAATTTGGGGCATTTTTGGGGTCCTCACCCTCCACATCGATATTGAAGGAGCAGCTGTCCTTCTTGTCCTTGGCCGTGACCTCGCAGCGATAATCGCCCCTGTCCCCGGGGACCACCTTGGAGATGGCCAGCTCGAAGGTGTACACCTGGACAGACGGACAGATGGACAGGTGAGACAGACAGACAGACAGGTGAGACATCATTGGAGAGGGACAGCTCGAAGGTGTACACCTGGACAGACAGACAGGTGAGACAGACAGACAGGTGAGACATCATTGGGACCACCCTGGAGATGGCCAGCTCGAAGGTGTACACCTGGACAGACAGGACAGACAGGTGAGACAGACGGACAGGTGAGACATCATTGGGACCACCTTGGAGATGGCCAGCTCGAAGGTGTACACCTGGACAGACGGACAGACAGACAGACAGGTGAGACATCATTGGGACCACCTTGGAGATGGCCAGCTCGAAGGTGTACACCTGGACAGACGGACAGACAGGTGAGACAGACAGACAGACAGGTGAGACATCATTGGGACCACCTTGGAGATGGCCAGCTCGAAGGTGTACACCTGGACAGACGGACAGACGGACAGACAGGTGAGACAGACAGGTGAGACAGACAGACAGACAGGTGAGACATCCCTGGAGAGGGACAGCTCGAAGGTGTACACCTGGACAGACGGACAGGACAGGTGAGACAGACAGGTGAGACAGACAGACAGGTGAGACATCCCTGGAGAGGGACAGCTCGAAGGTGCACACCTGGACAGACGGACAGACAGGTGGGACAGCACTGGGGACAGGGGACAGCTCGAAAGTCCCTCCCAGTCCCCTCCCAGTTTGTCCCAATCCCCTCCCAGTCCCTCCCAGTGCTTCTCAGTTTATCCCAGTCCCATCCCAGTATATCCCAGTCCATTCCAGTCCCCTCCCAGTTCCTTCCCAGTCCCTCCCAATCCCCTCCCAGTACATCCCAGTATATTCCAGTCCATTCCAGTCCCTCCCAGTTCCTTTCCAATCCCCCCTAGTCCCATCCCAGTCCCTCCCAGTTTGTCCCAATCCCCTCCCAGTCCCTCCCACTCCCATCCCAGTTCCTCCCAGTATATCCCAGTCTATCCCAATTGCGCCCAGTCCCCTCCCAGTTTGTCCCAGTTTGTCCCAGTTTGTCCCAGTCCCTCCCAGTCTGTCCAGTCCCTCCCAGTCCCTCCCAGTTTGTCCCAGTCCCTCCCAGTTCCTCCCAGTTAGTCCCAGTTTGTCCCAGTCCTCCCAGTTTG